>JAOANR010000007.1:22634377-22909810 GCA_030278955.1 Hygrophila difformis
CTTTGAAACAATATCAAATTTTTTAGCATGGGTACAAAGCAGCACCTTATGATAGCATTAAGTAGTCAACAATCTTGGTACTAAATATATGTGTAAGGATTGCATGGAGTGGCCAAGGATTGCATGGAGTGGCCATGGTTTGATATTCATCTGGAGCACTCAGTCCCAAGAACACATTTACACGTTTAACCAATACCTGCATTGGTGTCGTTTGCTATGCGGATAGCTTCTTCCTCAGTCTTAAATTTCAGAAGAGGTGCAACCGGACCAAACACTTCCTCCCTGGAAGAAGCAATTAAGAGTTAAGGACAGAAACAGTTGAGCATATCTAGGAAATGTGGCAGCAACTTGTACAAAGCCCAGGTTAACAATAACAATCTTGAATCGAAGCACTGTAGAATTGAAGATGAATTTGCCGCCCCCCTTCAAGACATAAAATCAATAAGGTCCCAAAAGAAAACCACAAAAGGAATTATAAACACAACCCTAACACAGAGAATTAATTCTTTTTAAAGCTTGTGTATACCTAAAAGGCAAATGTTTCAGTCATCAGAGCACATACTCCATTCCAAAAACGAAATTCTAAGTGTTTGTAATTCCTAATATATCTACGAGGTTACACGCTAGGCTTGGATTAAATTGAGTTTTTTAAAGGCTTTTGAGGCATACCTTGATAAAAGCATCTCACTTTTGACATCTGAAATCACCGTGGGCTCATAAAATGTCCTTCCAAGACTGTGTTTCTTTCCACCAGTAAGGACTTTAGCCCCCTTGAACCAGAAAGGTATATTCCTTGATTAAATAAATTAAAAAAAAAAAAAAGTTGTAACGATCAATAGTTACTACGCCCTATGGCACGTTGGATGGAGGTGAATCAGCTTTTTGGCTCAAGCCTTCAAGGATATAATGATGTTCCCCAAATCCCAAACTCAGACAACATATTACTAAGTCTAGTTTATACTTCAATGAGACCACAAACCACAAATCACAATAGAACACAGAAAAGATGGGAACAACTCATTTACTAGACCTTTCTCAATATACACACACTCTCAAGCCATATATATCAGGTTTTTTTCTGTCAGGTTTCTGGAAGCCAGGTAACAAAATCCAAGATATAACTCAATACATTAAGAATCCCTTCTCAGTCATACTCTCAGTAACAAGTCAACAAGAATGTCATTGATATGGCATCTCTAGGCATTCTTACTTATAGCAGCACCCAATATTTCCATTAAGGCAGAATACAGACCTTTGAGATGGCATCTTGTACAAACGATTCAACCTGTGAGGCAATTGTAGGTGCATCATTGCAAGTATTTCGGAAACTGTGGCCACAAGTTGAATGTGAAAGTTAACTCACCTTTTGCAATGCGGCATAATTAATCAAGGGTCCCTGTGTAGTATAGGGAAGATTAACATCAAGGGACACCATTTAGTTCCAGTCATTAAAATAGGCGCCATTATGTTTGATGCAAGGGCCATGATGGTAACCATAACAGATTAAAATATGTATCTACTCTGCATAGAGAGCGTACCTGCACCACACCATCCCCAAATCCATCTCCAACTTTCATATTCCCAACAGCATTGGAGAAAGCATTAGCAAACTTGTCATATATCCCTACAAAAGGAGATGGGATATCATGGCAATAATTAAGATAAAACATATAGATTAAAGCCACAAAAATTTCTAATACCTTCTTGCACAAGTACTCTATTCGCACAAATACATGTTTGCCCACTGTTCCTGAACTTAGTTGCTAGCTGCAAATTAGATAATCATTATTGTAAGCAGGTCCTGAAATAGGGCACAAAAACAAATTGGTTGGAGGAAAACCATCAAACAGTAAACTCAACCAGTTCCCGCCCCAAAAAATAATGTCTACTCCAAAGAGTAGAAATTGGTATTTGTTCAACAAGACAACAACACTCTTGGTCTTTGAAATAACAGTCCAAAAGATGAGTTGGTAGTGCCACAAAGGAATCAAATTAATCAAGCTTGAAGTTAGTATGCATTTTTTTCTAAATCATGGATAAAGAGGAAACGCTACCAAAGAGAAATGTTAAAAACTGTGATTTCAGACTTCCTTTACAAGACAATTAATTTTGAAAGTATAGTGTGCTCAAGCATAGAAGAGATTCATGGTTAAGTTGCACAATTTGGATATCATTTGGAAACGTGATTAGTGTTTGTCCCATGAAATACTGTTGCATAAAACTGATCTGTAATATAAGCTTGTTGTCGAAGATTCTGTCATGTTACAGGTAACTGAAATAAAACTGAGAAGCAACACAAGGAACACGACATTAGCTCAGTCCACAGGCAGCTCAACACTTTAAGCTGATGCCGCACCCGCCAAAGAATATATCTCCTCACCATTACCACTAAAGAAATAAGTTAATTAGGAATGACATTCTCTTACAGTTCCTTTCAGAGCTACTTCAAGATCTGCATCATCAAAAATTATGCAGGGTGCATTTCCACCAAGTTCAAGCGACACCTACACATAAGAATTTAGATTTAGCAACAGGATAAATAATTTGGAGAATGCAATTATGTTCACCATATACCTTCTTTACAGTGTTTGCAGCTCCAGCCATCAACTTTTTCCCAACAGCAGTTGATCCTGTGAATGTGATATTTCTTACCTGCAGAAGTTTCGCAAATTGACATATATTTCTCCTAGGGTAAGTCGATTATACTTTGATACTAAAAAGTAAAGCATGAAGTACCTGAGTGCTCGCCAGTAAAGCGTCTCCAATTTCAGGTGCATTTCCCATTACAACATTCACTGCACCCTATCTTGCAGACAGATCCTCATAATCAAAACGGATGGGGAAAAAAAAAAAAAAGGAAACTCAAGAGCATCCAACACTGGTGGATGATAATCAGATATTGTCTAATTTGGAAATGCTGATAGCAGGAAGGGAACTGAACACTTCACAAATGCATAAATTGAGTGATTCAAAATACATATATAACTGGATGTAAAAGTGGCGTCTAGAGAAATATACAAGGCTGTTCGAATTGACAGAAAAGGATTTCCAAGTTGATTTGTTAAATATTTTACAGCATTTCAAACATATGGCACAACTGACCAAGATTTTTATTTAATCACCTTTAGAAATGATGAATAAGTAATCTAGGTAACTCTATGATATTATTACATTGAAGAGGACACCAATATACACATCCAGTTACATTAATGTGGGTAATTATCATAAATGCATACTAGCAATACATAGTTGTATAAATAGAAACAACAGGTGAACATTGGGAAGTCGGCTAGATTCTCATATTACTCATCACTAAGTTTTGTTCACTCTACATATATCAAAATCACAGATTAGATGATTGTTTGGTTCTTGTTTACCTATCATACACAATTGAACATTGAACATATTCTGAATGGCTAAGAATCAAAATTACCGGTGGTATCCCAGCTTTGATGGAGAGTTCAGCTGCTGCTAATGCAGTCAGAGGCGTAAATTCAGAGGGTTTTACGACGACAGTGCATCCACAAGCAAGGGCAGGGGCAACCTGATACCCAACAAAAAGTTCACTAATTATATGATTTCACTGCAGGCTACTGCTGCTACAAACAGAAATAGAAATCATCACAAAACCAAAGATTGGTAACTCCAGCCCACCTTCCGTGTAATCATAGCCAAGGGAAAATTCCAAGGGGTAACTGCGCCTACAACACCAACTGGCTGCACGAGAAGCAAAAAAAAATAAAAATAAAAATAAAAAATAAAAGCACATGTGACTAAAACCCTTAGAAGGAAGATTAAAGAAAACAAAAGGACAAGGAATGAAGTAACTAAAATGATTCTCAACAAATCATGTGCCTTAACCGTCATTAATACTCATAAAAGCTTATGCAGCCTTCAAAACCAGACTGTGATATAAAACCCTTTGTAATCATTAAGTAATCATGCAAAATTATAATGCACTTAAAAAACCTTCCATTTAAGCATCAGATTCTTATTATTTTTTACCCTGAATAATAAATGCATTTTGATTTGAGAATGAATATCAAAAGAGAAATTTTGATGAAGGATTCATCACATGCCTATGAATAGGAAAGGTCAAAGGAAAAAGGCTGCCATCTTTTGAGAATATTAGTTGCACCTATAGCCAGTGAATATTTATTGGTATAAAACACAGCAATCAGGAATATGAACTCCAATATCATAAATAATATTAACCTGTTTTAAAATAAATAAACGACGATCCGGTAATGTTGCTGGAATGATGTCACCATAAATACGTTTAGCCTCTTCCGCATATAACTCTATAAAACTTGCACCATAGCTAACCTGCAAATTGCAGTCCATAAATGCACCATGAAATAGAAATATAGCCTAAGCTACAAATCTAGCACAAAAGATCCATTACCTCGCCTATAGCCTCTTTCAAAGGCTTTCCCTGCTCCAATGTAATTAGTTGTCCAAGTTCATCTTTGTGTTCCATTATCAATTCATACCATCTTCTTAAACGCTTGCTCCTTTCAGTGGCAGTTAGCTTGCTCCAAGCTTTAGACAAAGCCCAGGAGCATGATTGATTAGCAGTGGCGAAATCAGAAATTTTTTCAAGGGAGGGCCTATTTTTATTATATACATATAATACTGTGGTTTATCCAATACTAAGGACAATGGCGAACAGAAAAACATCCGGGTCGGGCATGGATAGAGCAAATTATAATAATTTTTTTTACGTATACCGGGTATTCCCAGACCCAATGCCACATTTGGCTCAAGACTAATCCCTCAAGAATCTGGTGGGTATTGAAGGGTTTCCTCTCCCAAAACAGAATTTCGCATAGAAAATTATAATAATTGAATTAGTTTTATTCAACATATTATATAATAATAAAAATACATTCATCTTCGTGATCTCTCCCTCCTCGGCAACTCACTCACAAAACCTTCACTCGAATTCTCTCATACTGGTTAAATCACTACTCATTGACAAGAACCCATGGTTGCCCCTTTGTTTTTTTATAGATCAGCCACGGAAGCAGGGGCTCATCGAAAGGTCTTCCCTCCTCGCCCCTTGTTTTTTAGGAGCTAATAGCTTAGATTGCATAGCCATGGGAGGGCCCAAGCCACTCCAATAGAGGCTGTAGTTTCGCCCCTGTTGATTAGAATACATACCAATTCAAAAGTAATAGAAATTGCATATAGAAAATGTCAAAATGACACTGGTTTTCTGGAATAGATCAATAGACACAGCTGGAATGTCTCCATGCTAAAACCAGCGGCAGGTGCTCAGCTGTATGAAGGTAATAGAAGTTCTATCGTAGACAAGGAAACAAATAAATGAGAACTTGTTGAAAGAACTATAGGAGGATATGCAGGGAAGAAAAGAAAGTCTGAAATTCTTGTGTTTCCACAAAAGTTGGGACAGAACTACGTAGTCATGGAAAGTACTCCTTGCTGATATATGCACAAATGGATTATACTCTAATTTGAATTCTCATAACAAGAATAAAAATGGGAAGAAAAAGAAGAGTATATCATATAATAGGCCAGAGCATACTCACATAAAAATGTGTCATAAGCTGAAGCAATTGCATCATTTGTCTCCCTTGCACCCATGCACGAAACATTTGTTATAATCTCACCTGTTGCAGGATTGCAAACCTGCCAAAAAGAGTTGATAATATCACTCATCTTCATCAATTTTTTAAGAAAACATTTATCACACGTCCAGTGAAATTTTCTGATTTATGTCCTCAATACATGGATCATCAAACCTCAATGGTCTTCCCATCACACGCATCCACCCACTTCCCTCCTATAAATCCTTGACTCCTAATGAACCCTGCACTGTTCAAACGAGCAGCAATACTCTCAGCACTTGTGCTCATCTGCATAACTCAACATTGTCAGATCACAATTTTCAATCAAACAACTCAAACAATGGGAAATATATAAAATATCAAAAGAGAGAGAGAGAGAGAGAGAGAGAGAGAGAGAGAGAGAGAGTGCTTTCCAGAAGATACAACTCTCCAGGTGCTAAATCCATCAAAATTTGAGAAATTTAGACAAGTTAAAATTAAGGTCAGGAGTGTAAAAGCTTAAGATGTAGGAATGTTAATGTTAATCTGGTAATAAATTTTTTAGGACCATATAGAGTATATCAGCAATTAACAAACTAAACAACTTCCCCAAACCCCTATAAATGGAACCAACATGCTGAGCATCTTTGCTTACCCTGGCTTTCATGTACTCATACTAGCTTATACTAATAGTTATACAGCCCCAATAAAGTTGATTCGTGTGCCCTTTCAGAGGATCCACCTTTCCACTTGAGTTTGACCAGTTTGTGACAAACTGGACTGCCAATTAGATTGAATACCTTGAGCAATAACAAATCCACATCCCCCCAAAACAAAAGGAACAAACACGAATAAACTGGAGAACTGTATGAATTCTAGTCCCAGAATTAGGACTCTCAGAAAACCAAAGAAAATTGCGCTATCCGTTCAAACGCTACTTACACCTCCAATTCTCCCTTCGGCAATTCCCAGCACCGAACAAGGGCAAAGAAAGCTATTTACAAACAGTAATTAGACAAAAAGGCTTGAGTACCTGATGAGCAGACATAACAGCAGGTGTGAAGCGCGGGTGACTATATGCAACGACGCGAGATGTGGTGAAGCTGCGCGAGCAGCGACGAAACGCCGTATTTAACATCCCCATACGTGCCAACCCCATCGGCATTGCAATATTCAAATGTCCAGGGCAGGGAGCCGATCCGAATTTATGAAATTGTTGCTGCTTGTTGGGTTTGATCGACTGAAACTTGACAATCGACTCTTATCCTTAAATCTTGTGAAAAAGAAATGCTTCGGCTGCGTTTTCGGTTGCACCTTATTTTTGGACAAATCTCCACGAACCGACGGCATCGACTTGTTTCGTAGTGGTAGTATTTTATTATTTTACTTTTTTTATATCCATAAAAGAAAATTAGTTCTTTTTAGTTTTTATTAAAAAATTTGTTGGGGTTTTTATTATAAAAACCCACTACTCATCCCTCTGAACTTGTTGGACAGTACCCGTAGCAATATACTACCCACTCCAACCCCATAGCAGGAAATGAAAGTTCACATTCAGTAGTACATGACGTAAAACAAATGGAATTTGTAAAATAAGGAAATAGCAAAGTGCAATTATACCCATGGACAGCAAAATTGAGTAGGGGCTTTTGGGGTTTTCCTAAGTAGGGAAATTGCAAGGAAGCTTCTTCATCCTTTCCTTGGCTTGAGCAGGGAGCTAAGTAGCAGTATGTAAGTGAAACTTTTGACAAATTTCCCACACGAGTATTTTCTAAAATAGAGAATAATAGGAATTAATCCCGGTTTTTCATTTTTATTTAATGAAACCAATTATGATGATGGAGTTGGGATTAGGGATATATTTATAGGTTGTCACGTTTTTATTTACTCGTGTTAAGAAATTGTGCCCCGAAAGCGCACGGAGTAAAAAATTGCAATATTTATAGTAAGTACCGGATCGTTCACTGGAGGATGTGCGATAGAAGCAGGGCCAACGTCGTTTTATAAGATTTTCCACTCGGTTACTCGATTCAAGTTTGTGTTAAACTACCATCTACTTGACATAATTTAATTCTAAGCTATGAACGCAATAAAATAAAGCAGATAAAATTATTTTAGAAAGCGAATTAATTTTAATCTAAGAAAGCAATAAAATTATTCTAAGAAAGCGATTAAAATTATTTTAAGAAAGCAGATTTAAAATGAGACAGAAGGGACAGGAAGAAAATAATAAAAATTGGACAAGATTCAGATGAAACACAGTTAAACTTCCATTTTAATTACACAAATCTTTGTTTGGGATAATCCTTTCAGTTAGCTAACTCTCATGCTTCCTATACCATGTTCCCTTTAACAGACATGTATTTACAGTAAGGATTTACATGCCTTAAGACAACAAAATCCAAGATACCACAGATATACAACTGCCCCTGCGCAGAGGTATGTTATTTATCTGTGGTGGACAAGCAACACCCGACAAATCATTTATTGAGATGCCAAGTACTGCTATCATTCCCCCATGTCACACCCAAAGTCTAAAATTAAACATGAACTATCCCTTAACTCTCAGTCCTAGTAGCAGTTAGAAGATCTAGTGACACATCCGAGTGACCTCTACGAAAGCGATTAAAAGAAAGCAGTAAGAAAGCATTTAAAATCCTATCACTCGGGAGTTTCAAAAGTTTCGTACTGGTAGTAAAAGAAAGCCCCTAGTCAGAATGACCGAGCGTGGATCAAGAATTCCCGGATCTCGGTGAACCGCTCGCAGTGTTCACTTCCTTTCGGGTGGTTATGAGATACAAACTAATGAAACGAACTAATAGCTTAGTTCGTTCCGGATGCACTCACTCAGGACTCAAAAATTGGCTTTGGCAGAAGAGGATAGCAGTTGAAAGGAACTCAACCTATCTTAGAAAATAACCAAGGCCTACGCATTGTTCCTCTAGAATTACCTATCACATTGTATTTGAATCCAAGTGGATCCTATCTCGGTGTGACTGTTAAGACTAAATTCCCAACACATAGCAATTTCGGAAAAAAAATGAATCTTTGAAAATCATTCCCTAAACAAGTACTAAACTCTCAATTAAAACACAGATCCTTTCAGTCTAGGTGAGACCTAATCGCTGACTCTGCTTCTAATTTCCCAAAATCAACCCCCCAGTCGAATGTGAATTAGTCATAACTGTGGCATTTATCCCTTACTTAGATCCGGAGTTTATAAATGAATTTCTGTTGGGAATTTATTATGAGACATCTGATTAAAATCAAGACTTCTATGTCCAAAGGAAGGATCCCAAAATAATTCGACCACAATATTTACATAATAATATCATGCATAATTTTATAAGGAAGTGTAAAATTAAACAACCCAAAATATAATGGTGGGTTTAGATAGAATGTGAAACACAGAGATGGAATAGCCGGAGATGAGAGGAATTTATTTGGCTAAAAAGATGACAAAAATAATTAGGATAATCCGGACTGCAAACATCTGCTATCCAGGTCCTGACTATTCCAGGTGGATGATTTTTAGACAGTGGAATGCCTTAAATGACAGTTGTCGCCGTCATCTTAGACTCCACTATTTGTGAATTGGATAAAAACCCACATGTTCTATCATTGCAATAATTATTAGACAACATTGGCATATATCATCTAACATTACTACAGCTCCAGATTCAGGTTTGAAATTAAAATAAGGAAAAATAAAATTGTATTTGGACAGATACTGACTGAGTGGCTACTTCATTTCCTGGTGAGAGGACCGTCCGCCTGACCTCGTTAGTCACTATCCAAACCGTGCAAAATAACAAATACTTCTAGTAATTAATACACAGACTACGGGGTACTTCATTTCCCGGTAAAGGGACCGTTCGCCAACATTATTCTATGATATTTTTCACTATTCATTTCACACAATACGAAAAAGACCAAAATAAGAATAAGAAAATATTTTTGTGTCATCTTGTATGAGAGACATTGGTTTCTCATGCAAGGGTATGTAAATTATTCCATAATCACTCTTTATGGTCTAAATAATCTCCCATTCCATAATTAATTAATTACAGACCGGATTATATACTTAGATCATTAGAGTTTAATTTTATAGAAAAATCTTTTAGTGGAAAATTGAACAAAGTTGGTTGGAAGAATCGGCGTTCTAACATAGGAGAGGATAAACAATTTTATTGTTAGACACGAAACACTAGGAGAGATTGAATGACTAAGCATAAGAATATGGCACCAAATGGTTTAACAGTATCTGGAACAAATATTTGAGTTCATGAAATAAGGTACGTCAAGTATGTAAGTTAATATTTCTCTTATGTCTAAGTACTAAATTCAGTTTATGAATTCGTAATTATATTCCATTTAGAAGGTAGTTCAGTATCTATTATGGGTATTACATTGTGTATGGTAGTGATCTCAGTACTCATGATCTGAGACAAGATCTCGTTTGAAATTCAGTGTATACTATGACCGGTTGGGTACAGGTTATTTGTGTTTTGGTATATATGGAATATATTTCAGTACCGTGATAATATATTATATTCAATTTTCGGACCACGGTAGGAATGGGTGGAGTGGCGTGAAGAAAGGTGGATGTAATCAATGGCGTACTAGCATAGGAGCGAGTGCATGTTTCAAAGAAGAGTGTTAACAAACGAGATTTAAAAACGAAAGAAAGGAAAGTGTTGTAGTTGAGGAGTATATATTTGTGCATGACCATGCCGTGTTGGCTTAATACACATTAGAAAGCAGGACCACAATCGTTGAATGTGACACATCAGAATGTGAGATTGCTTATAAGAGGAAGAATATAACAATGATGGTTTAACATTCGTTTCCACATATGACCTATTAAAGTAGAAGAAATTGCACAACATAAAACATAAAACGTTCGTGTGGGTTTTGTATGGCCTATTGAAACATGTTATACGAACTCCAAATGTTAGGACCATTATGTTTGGGACTTCCCATACATTTGAGAGTGGCCTAGGTAAGATAATCGGGGAAAATATCGGTTATCCAATTTGAGTGATGTACATTGAGGGTATTTGGAGAGTGTAATGGTATATGTGATAAATATTTCAGTTCACTTAACGATGTGCATAAAGTACATTTATCACGCTTTATATTTCTTGTGGAACTGACTTCAGTTTTAGAATGGAGAATTGTAATATATTAATAACGATAAACAGTTCTTATAATGGGAATTCCAGTGTGTAGGGAATTAAATTCAGTACTCCATATCTCCGTATCATTACTCCCTCCGTCCCGCGAAGTTTGACTCGTATTAATTTTTGGGGTGGATCACGAAGTTTGGTCACTTTTCATTTTTAGATAAGTTTAATTAATATAAGTATAATCATAATTCTTCTCAAAATGGGTACAAAAAATAATTTTATAAAACATATATTCCTAAACTATACGTTTAGACGATTTTAAGAACACCACACTCGAATATATTAATCTAATTACATCATTAGGATAACACATTCCACGTGCTGTCCATTGTCAATTTGTCATGACTTATACTCCCTCTGTAATTTAATGATGTTAACATTCCTTATTTGGGGGTGAATCCAATGTAAATGTTTAACGATTAATATCTCAAATTATATAAAAGTAAAAATTATAAAAGTTTAATATTCTAAAACTATATGATTAAATGAATCTAAATACATCTTACATGACTATATTTTGTCTTATGTAACTGTGTTAAAATGTCGAATCAAATTTACTCAATAAATAGTGTTTACTGTGCAAATATTAATATCATTAAATTACGGAGGGAGTACATATCTGAGGATAAACCAATCCACAACCAACCAAACAAACCATTATTTTATGCATTACTTATACATTTCCAAAAGTGGTCCTCTTCCACTAACATAAAACAACAACACGAGCCTACTGAAAATCATTAAGACATCTTTAACTGGAAAATCTATCTAACATGAAGTTCATACCCCAACAACAAACCAACCAAATAAGTAAAATCATATTGCAATTGCTGTTCGCATAAGGCAATAATGAAAATATCACCACACCCTTATCAAGATACATAAACCATAATATATGACTTAAAAAATAACACAACAGAACTTCTACTCCCTCATCACACCATGCTTGTCGTCCAGTATCATACTTGCAATACGTCCACAGAAATAATTGATGTCCACCTCGCGCCCATATGTGTCCAAAACTCTGGCACATAAATAAGCCTCACACCAATGGCATACGAATGCACCACAGTCCGTAGATGTCTCCACCTGCTGTCTACATCCCGGTATATACCTCGAACGGCCATCAACATCGAATCCCTTACATTTGAGCCACCCGATTAGGGAATTGGACTGTAACGTTGAGATTAACAAAAAAATATGGATTATACTTGCTTCAATTCTACCACAGCAAAACATATATTTATTCAGCAATTTATTCAATTAAATTATGTACTTACAATTCGTGTTAAGCCTGGTTTGGACCGCCTTCCCACCATGGGGTCACGTGCATATACTTTCCTCTCATGGAGGTCGATAATGAATAGATGCTAGTGGAAATACTTCCCGTCATTAATGGGCACAACATAGTAACGAGTCCCTTGAACTGCTGCCTGGATCATCCTGTTCAGGTCATTCCTTGTGTTAACAGATACCTTATGCAAGAACCCATCGAACTCTTCATTCTGCACCATGTTACGCTTGTATCTCATCAAGCCTGACAGTATGGCCGACTACAACACCAGTTGGTTTCGCGAGAAGTGGGGCACGATAAAAAAAACAACTCCACAATACAAAGATAGTTCAACGTATGAAATAACAACACAAGTAACGATTTGTAAGAATAAATTGATAAAACCTAAATAATTCAACTCTTCGAGGGAATACCGCATCCAAACCTCCTGCAACCAGAGACATTTAATTAGCATCCCCATCACCCTACCAACAAGGAGGTTTAAACAAAAATCAATATACGCACACAGCTTTTGCCATTCAACTTTTATCATATTAACAGTCCAAGCAACCTATTCAATATTTAATTCAATATTCAAAACAAGATTACACAAAAATAACACTAAATTTTAACAACTATTGCAAATCACACTAACAACAGCACATGCCTCTACACTCTCATACTTTACCTTACCCAAACTTTTTAACATTAATCCTCCAAGAAATTTCCAACCGATATGCCCTCTACACACAATAATTTCCAAATTTCCTAATTTGCTGCTTCCAAATTTTAAGTACAAATTCCATCTCCTAATCTACTTCTAGTGTCTTTTACTTTCATCAATACACCATTTATAATGAAATAACTTACCAATCCGTTCCACCAACTCATTCCAAAACCATTTCTGCCACACACCTAATTACATTTTCTTCCACACCGTAATTTAATCCTAGACATTAAACGACTTTGTCCATAATTTACCACAACATCAACATTGCAACACAATAAATTAATTAAGACATTTACATTCCAATTTCAGGTTAGGGCTACAATATTTTTACACCCCGAATCGAATTCCCCCTACGTTGCCACTGCACACCCCTTCGGAATGCCCATTTCCCCGACACAAAAGATCGCAGCAAAATGTTTGTCTAAATTACGTACCACTTTTAGTTGCTGCTACTCCTTCCTCCGTTGCCGACCTCCACCTAGGGCTACACCGTCCACCAGCCCTCGCCTTCGATTTTGCCACTACTCCGTTGCGGTTGCTTTTTTCCTGTTCGAAATTCTAGAAGACCAGAAGTCTGAGAGAGACGGAAGGGATGCGAGAGGATGTGTTAGATTTTGTGTACGGTGGTTTCTAAAAATTCCTTTGGGCTTTTTCATTTAATTATATACGCATCTTTTCGCCGCCATTGCGCTGCCCTCTTCCCCTCGGGAGCCCTCGCCCTCGGCTTTTATTTAACAGTCGTCGGGACGAAACCCCTACAAAAACCTCGCACTCTTCACCACTCGCCTCTGCATTTTTGCCCTCACTGTAGGCATTTCTCCGTTCAAATTAAAGAAGAAGAAGACAAGTGAGAAGAGAGATGTGAGAGGAGTGAGAATGTCGCGTACGGTTCCTATTAAAAAACCATTTCTTTTCCCATTTTCTCATTAATTTTATGAAATTCAAAACTTTTGGGGGTTATCTTACATTTTTATTCCTGCAGAGGGTACCAAGGGAGCTCGGGTTGAAGTGGGGGATTTTTCGGCAATTTGCCGAAATTTGTTTTGGTCACTTTTATTATTCACACTCTAAATCAAAATATTTCATTATTAATGGCTTCTAACGTGCTCTCTCTTAATCCTCCCCTATGCAGTGGCGAATCCAGAATATTTACTATGGTAGGTCAATTTTTCGTAACTAAATTTTTTATTATAATAATGATGGTAAAAGTATTAAAAACACTAAATTCAAATTTATAAAAAATATGAAATATCAAGTATTATTACATCAAATTAACTACAATTGTTCACGACATGTTATCATATTTTGGTATCTTCGTACAATAGCATCAATACTAACATTCGTAAACAAATTTCAGGTTATTAGATTTGTCAAAGTGCACAAATTCATGTCTTCCAACCTTATGATTACTTTCGGACATATATAATCATGCTTTTAAAAGGCTTAAAACATATTCTATATAAATAAATAGGTCAGACTTAGGCCTATAAGATATATCTATCAAATGTAATAGACCAGACTCCGACTTTAGAAAAATGAAGTAGGCCTAAGCTGTTCAACCTGAAATGTAAATTTGATAAGCTACATTTAAAAAAAAACAAATAAAAAAAAAATAAAAAAATAAAATTTCTCCTTCTATGGTGGGTCAATTGACCCACCTTGTACACAACTACATCCGTCAATGCCCCTATGCATCGTACTCCTATGCCTCCTTGTCGGAGGTGCCTCAGCCTGCGTCTCCTTCTTTCAAGGATATTGTCACGGGTGGAGCTTCTTCCACTCCTGCAATCTCGGGTTTTACAGGTGATCTTTTAAAGGATAATTTGGCTACCATCGACCGAGCGGGGCCTCATGCAAGATGCCCCAAAATACATTTTGCGGCTGCTGTCATAGATTCGTTCTGTGCTCCGTGGAAAGATACCTTAGTGCTTAAGCCGTTGGGTATTAAAGTTGGTTACCTCGCCATGAAATAGTGTCTTGCTCGGCATGGAAGTTGACTAGTGAGTTTCAGCTTTTGGACGTAGGCCATGGAGTTTTTTACGCTAAATTCGCCTTGTCGGCTGATTACGAAAAGGTTCTAACGAATGGGCCTTGGATGATCTTTGATCATTGCTTGGCTGTGATGCAGTGGGCTAAGAATTTCATCCCTGCGTCGTCTGTTGTCTCTAGGGGTGGGCACGGTTTGAATAACTGGGATTTTTCAGGTATTTGCTAACCGAACCGAACCGAGCAAATATTCAAAAACATTAATCGAAACTGAACCGAACAACTTTGGTTAACCGAGGTTTCGATTAACCGAGAAAAATCACGATATTCGCTGGTTACTCGAACCGAATCGAACCGAGCCATCCTATGACAAATTTGCTCTCCGAATAATCGAAATGGCGGTTAACCGAAAAAATAATATCCTATTTGCAAATAATATAAACCGAATCGAATCGAATCTTAAAATTTCAAAAACAATTTTAGCAAATAATATCCAAAGTCAAATGCCATTGATAAATATCTGCAACCAAAACAAAATATAACAGCAACCATGATCTACTAGATCCAACAAAATAATTGTCTCAAACCAAACAAAACAGCAGCCATCTTCTTTGATTCTTGTCTTCAACCAAAACAATAATATCTCCAAAATCCAACAAAAAGATATACCCATGAACAACACATCTAAACAAAATAAACACATCTCAGCAGCCAAAAATAATTATAATAAACCAATGGCAAGATACTAGACAAAAACTATAATGGACAAGTTTAAAAAAAAGAATCTGTACAAGCAGTTTTCTCAAATGTCATAATGGACATTGGACAGGATCCCAGTTAGCAAAAGTGCCAGGGCTCATAAGAGTATTATTAAGGCTTAACCTGGCAAAGTGACCTTCTAAGCACGAGTTCAGCATCTCCATTACCAACACTATCTGAACCTCCAAATTTCAAGAAAACAGCCTGAAACATTATTGAGGACAGAAAATTTAAACTTCAGATTACACAGATACAGGATCAAATAATCCATAAGAAAATTAGCCTCGCATAGGTTACCAGAATAATAAATTTCAATAATAGAAGATATATATGGAGGAAGTCTAGTCATCAATAAACCATATCCAGCAATGACAAATTGTTTATTTATGTACTCCAAAATAAGAAAATTAATAGTATCATCAACCAATAGTAGCATAAGTGTATTTCTTTTACCTCAACTCAAATCATCTTCATGGTTAGTCATCCAATTCCAAGAGATTAGCCATCCATACTACAAAAATTAAACAACAAAATATTATGTTTGCTATAAATATTTATTTAATACATGAGTTAATTAAAATGAAAAAGTTAAAGATACATTCTTTTAGTTTCTTAAGTTCTTCTTTCAAAATCTTTTTCTTCAACAAGGGGGGGATTATCCTTCCGGATCCAATCTTGGATGCATATTAGTGCTTCAATCAATTTCTGTGTAAGAGAACTACGAAAATGATCCACAACACGACCGCCCGTACTAAATGCAGATTCTGATGCAACTGTGGACACCGGGATTGCTACCACATCCTTTGCCATGCGAAAAAGAGTTGGATACTTCGATCCTGTTGTTTTCCACCAATACAAAATATCGAAGTTTGTTTGAGTCATCTTTTCACATTCCTCATCCAAATACTTATCCAATTCAGATTTAGATGAACCATGAACTTCAATTGCTTCATATTCTTCCAGCTCCATTTGCAACTTCATCTCCAAATCATTAATGTTCATGGCATCCGGTGTGATAGTAGACCGAAGTTGAGTAGATGATGAATCCATTGTAGCATTGGACGGTAGTGTGGTATTGTATTCTTCAAACATCATTCTTAAAACATCATCAATCACCTCAAGCACCTCCTTTCTTCAATTTCTCTATACACACGATTGATCATAAAAGTCACCCAACGCATTTTGTGACGTGGATCAAGAATGGTTGCAATATAGATCATTGCATTGACATTCTTCTAATCCCCTCAATACTTGAAAAACTTTTCAGACATCTTGGAAATCATGGATGACACCATTACATCTTTATGCCCAATCATTAATTGGATATTGTATGCAACACGAAAAATTTCTTTCATGTATAAATTTCATGTCACATACTTGGAACCTGAAAATTTAACAGTTGTAACATGATAAAAACTTAAAAAAATAAGTCAAAGCTAAAAGGGATGTAGAATACATATAAAAGAAGAGACTGAAAAATTGGAACCTGAAATTTTGAACAGTCGTGTCATGAAAACACTTCAAAAAGGCAGAAATCCACGCACATATGTCCAGTCCTCTTCAGTTGGTGGTATCTTGCCACTTTTCCTCAATTCTTCCACATACTTCTCATCTTCACATTCCAATAAGTCAAATGCGTCCTTTACTCTTACAGCGGAATTCAACATATTGAAAGTTGAATTCCATCTTGTATCAACATCAAGTGAAACAACAGCATTTGTGCTCAATCGTGTTTTCTCCATCAACTTCTTGAATGCTTGTGTTCGATTAGATGATGACTTTATATAAAGAATTGCAGAACGAATTCGCTCAACTGAACCCTTCACTTCATTCAAACCATCCTTAACAATAAGATTAAGGATATGTGCCCCACACCTCATGTGCAAATATCTTCCATCTAGCACCATCCCTCCCCATTTCTTCAACATATCTTTCAGATATTTCAAACCAACATCATTTGCTCTAGCATTATCAACCTTGATAGTGAAAACATTCTTGATTTTCCATGACACCAAACAATCTTCAACTTTTTTTCCAATTGCAAAGCCAGTGTGACTAACAATTGGAAATAAGTTTATAATTTTCTTTTGCAAATTCCAACTATCACACCAATGAAATGAGCTTTTAGAGACATATAACTGAGATTTTGGCATGATGTCCAAATGTCAGTCGTAAGGCAAACACTACCCTTATGTTTTTTCAGAAAGCCCTACAACTTTGACTTTTCATATTCAAACATCTTGATACAATCTCTAACTAATGTTTTTCTTGATGGAATTCCAAGCCTAGGCTGAAGCACACTTAAGAATTCACGAAATCCTTCAGATTCCATAGTTCTAAATGGTATCTCATCAACAACAATCCATTTTGCAAGTGTTTTGCGACATTGCTGTTGATCAAAATGTAAATAGGAATTAATAACAGTATCTTCACTTCCCCTTCTAAGTTGATTATGCATTGTTACCTGTTTAAGCTTCTTGCCTTTTCTTTCTTCATCCTCAACCTCATCCAACTTTGCTGGGCATCTTTTCAGGTGATTCAACATAGCACTAGTACTTGAACCTTGCTTACCCTTACAGGTTATCGAGGCAGCGCAATGCTTGCATTTGGCTTTATCCCCGTTTTCATTTTTTGTAAAATGATCCCACGCAATTGATCGAGGTCTGGGTGCCTTATTCTCAAGAGCAGCAACTTCAGGCTTTTCAATCTCAACCTTTTCTGCCTCTTTTGATTTTGGCTCATGTGACTCTGATTGTGGTTCCACTTCTAATGGTTGGGATGATTCTACTTCTACGGCAGCACCACTAGTTTTTGAACCCATCGACTCCATAAACCTATATTTAAATAAGAGAACAAATATGAATGAAAGTAAAATAATGAGAGCCAACGGTATAAACAAATTTAGCAAGTAAGTAATGTACAGGGACATCCAAGGGCAGATTTTAAACCGATTTGTCAATAAAGTAATGGAAACTGTTTAGGGTTTTGATTAGCTTTTAATACCAAAATATATTCATGTTTTGTCAATAAACTGTTTAGGGTTTATTTATCAATAATGGAAACTGATTTAGCAATTAATACCAATTTGAAAGCTCACCAAAACAGGAGTTTTCAATGGCAGATTTTAAACCGATTTGAAAGCATTGACGGATGGGCAGATTTGAAACCATAACCAAAAAAAAATTAATACCAAGTAAAGGGCAGGAACATAAGAAGCTATTCATTTGTCTTTACTAACAGTAAATCAAAACTGTTATGTGACAGTGCAGGAAAAAAATAATCCTTGTAGTTTAGCTTGAAGAAAATGAAAATAGAGCTCACCAAAACAGGAATGTTCAAGGGAAAGGCCGGAGGGGTTTAGCGTCTGCTGCTATGTGGTGCCTCGCCACGTCGCCAAGGGGAAAGCTGGAGGGGTTGAGCAGCGTCTTCGCTGCCTCGTTGCGCAGGCTGCTGGATGGCTTGCGAGGAAGGAAGGGCAATGCGGTGCTCGGCCTCGGCGTGGAAACTGAAGGGTGAAGATGGGGGGAGAGACGCCGTCCTGCCTCGTCGCATCGGTGCTCGGGGTTTAAGGTGAAGAACTAAAGGGTGAAGAACTGAAGTCAGGGGTTTACGGTGCTCGGCGTCGTCGCTGCCTCGTCGCGTCGGTGATCGGCGTGGTCGAGGAAATTGAAGGGTGAAGAACTGAAGTCAGGGGCGGCGTAAGAATGGAAATGAAGTGAAGGGTGAAAGACAGGGAAATGGGTGAAACTGAATTAGGGTTAAGGGTTTGAATTTTGTTTTTGAAAATAATATATGTAAAATATTTTAAAATTAAATTTAATTATAATATACGGTTCGGTTCGGTTAACCGGGGTAAAAAAATCCTAAAAACCGCAACCGAATCGAACCGAGCAAATACCTGTGCTGGGGTATTTGTATTCGAACTGAATGCTCCGGTTAACCGAAAATTCGATTCGGATTCGATTCGGATCAGCAGTTCAACGGTTCAGTTCGAATTTTTTGCCCACCCCTAGCTGTCTCTACCATCCAGACGTGGGTTAGGTTTCCGGAACTCCAACATATTTTTTATAATGACTATGGCATCCGATTAATTGCTTCTGCGATTGATAGGGTAGTTAAGGTGGATCGGAATACTCTGGAAATCAACCGGGGTCGCTATGCGAGGGCTTGTGTAGAGATTAACCTTGAGAATCCTTTGATTGGAGAAGTGGCTGTTGAAGGTATGATTGTCCAAGTCGCATATGAGGGTATCCACAGGTTATGTATGCAATATGCCAAATTTGGGCACACCAAGGAGTCCTGTCCGACTGTGATCAAGACACCCACGTCTTCTCCTTCGTCTGGTTTTGTCGAGGTTCCAACGTCGGACGTGGAAAAAACAGGCGGCGTGCCTATCGGAACAGGCAAGGAACTAGTGGATGCCACGGATGGGCATGTTGCAAATTCGACGGTTGTGGGTGGGGAGTCTGGTAGTGGTTCTGCGATTCCAGGAGACATGGAGTATGAAGATAATCATGTTGGAAGTTAGATGATTGTCCAGCACCGTAAGCCTCGGCGGAAAGATGGTAAGGCTGCGGTTAATCCTGCCAGTAGTGGGCCTGTTATTTTGGGCCATAAGGGAAAGGAAATAATCAGTGAGGCCACATTTGGAGGTCCTCCTGGGCCCTTGGTGCCTTCGGTGCATGGGGCTAGGGATAATTCTTCTCGGTTTCAGGCTGGTTCTTATAATGGCGGCTTGGGCCGGCCCAAAAAAACATTCACAAGGTTTCAAAAGGGTGTGTGTGGAATCCAATTCATCCCCTTTTGTTATTTGAAAAGTCTGGACCTCTCTCCCTCATGAAAGCGTTCGACCGTCCTCTCCGGATTCCTCTGCTTTGTCGGCGGTGGAACCTGGTGAGTCTACTGCTATGGAGTTTTCGGATGACCCCCCTTCAGTTTCAGAGATGGAGGGCTTGGAATCTACTGAGGTTGCTCGTTCGGAGCAGGATCTTAGCCACCCAGATTCAGCTCACCATTGTTGATGGGCGGGTCATTGTAAGGGGGAGTGGTTCTATTATAATAAATCTATTATGTATGTGTTCCAGAATTTTCCATTTTCTCTTGGAATGTGAGGGGATTTATGAATCCTCAGGTCCGCCGTACTCTATCATTTTATGTCCGGCGACATAACCCTTCTCTTGTTATTATCTTGGAATCTCAGGGGCTCTTTGACCGAGTGCGGAATTTTATCTTCCGCATAGGTTATTTTTCTGTTTGTATTGAAGAGGCTGTTGGGCGAGAGAGATGAATTTGGATTCTGGGGCGTTCAGGTTTCATAGTGCAATTTTATGTGGTTGAGGTTGTTGACCGTTTTGTGGTGATTTCCATCTGTGCAGCTTCCCTCCTCTTGAAGTGTACTGCAGTTTATGCTAATCCGAGTTTCCATATGCGCCAGGGTAATTGGGATTATCTCAAGAGTTTGGCAACTCGTATTGATTGTCCTTAGATGTTGGTTGGTGATTGAAATGAAGTTGTGGTACCCTCCGAGGTTCATGGTGGCGCTTTCATTCAGGCCAGAGCGATGGTTTTCGGGAATGTATTTCTAGCTGTTGTTTATTCCATATCAGTACTGAAGGCTCTATACTTGGTTCCGGCAAGCCCTCCAAGCTTAATTTATCAAGAAAAGGCTTGATCGGGGGCTTGCGAACCTCCCTTGGATTGATATTTTCCCGAATAGTCATATTCGGGTACTACCAAGGGTGGGATCAGATCATGCCCTTTTCCTTGTTAATTGTGGTGTTGCAATCAGTTCTATGCTGACTCGCCCTTTTCGTTGGGAAGTCCTCTGGTCCCAGCACCCTTCATATCAGAAATTCGTTAAAGACGCCTGGTTGGACAAGTCTGGTCCTTTCTCTTCATGGTTGGAGCAGCTTAGGATCATGTCGGTACAGCATTGCCAACATGATTTTTCGTAAGCTCCGGAATAAAAAGAAAAAGTTATTACGACGGTTGGCTGGTTTGGATAGGGTTCTACAGTGTGTCGATTCACAGCAATTGATCCTTTTAGAAAGGCGTCTAAAGAGTGATTACCAAGCTTTGCTAAGTCAAGAGGAATTGTTCTGGTTTCAGCGTGCGAGGGAAAACTAGATTCGGGTAGGGGACCGGAATACTCGGTATTTTCACATGCAAGCTAAGTTCCACCACCATAAGAATAAGATTCATGGTTTGTTCCGGGATGATAGTTCTTGGTGTGATGAACAGGCCTTGCTGAAACCAATGGTGCGCGAGTTCTTTGTGAATTTATTTTCTGATCAGGCTATTGTCGACGCCAGTTCCCCTCTGCCTCCATTGCGAGCCATCTCTAATTATGATGTCCCTTTGTGCGTGGGCGAGGTCTCTCAAGATGATGTCAATACAGCGCTGTCACAATTTAAGTCCATGTCGGTCCCTGGTCCGGATGGATACCCAACAGCCTTTTATAAGAAATATTGGGATATCATTGGAGAGGATGTTGTGACTGTCGTCCGAAGTGCTTTTGAAATTGGCAATTTTGATCCTTCTCTAGCCAAGGCATTCTGTTTAATCCCTAAGGTTATGGTTCCTTTTAATATTAAACAGTTTCGGCCTATTATACTTCGTAACGTTGCTTACAAATTCATCAGTAAGGTGTTAGTGAATCGATTGAGACCGTTGCTGTCTAACTACATCTCTCCTCTCCAATCGGTTTTTTACCGGGAAGAAGTATTGTTCACAACGCCATTCTACTACAGGAGTTGGTTCATGGGTTGTCACGGCATAACTCCCGGATAAATGATATCATTGCTAAAATTGATCTTGAAAAGGCATACGATAATGTCCGCTGACCTTTTCTGGATGAATGTGGTGTGTGGAATATTTTCCAACACAATCCGCAGTGTACGGTCCAAGTAATATCCAGTGAAACCAGGTCGAATCCACAGGGAACAATGAGTTGCTATAATTTATTAAATTCAAATAGCGACGAAAATTAAATTTGCATGAATTTTGGGTTTATCTAAATTCCTAAATTGCAATTAATTAAAATAAAGCAATAACAAGTTTTTTATGAATGAACAAAAGAGAGAGATAATTGATTTATGCACTAGATGATGAATGAGGATCCCTAAATCTTTCAATTGTTGACAGACTTTGCAATTGCATATAAAAATCCAATTTTTAGTTAATTAATATGCCTACTTAGAATTATCACAATTTAGAAACCTCCCGGTTTTAATGACATGCAATTCCTCCGGCTAGTGATTATCCTAAGTTTGGTTCTAATAATTTTGGCTCTTTTTTCAAGTTACCAATTATTAGAATTAATTTGTTCAATTATTTTTGTTTAAGTATTTTTCAACCACTTAAATAATATAAAGCCCTAGTTCGGATCTCCTTTCGGTCTTACCAAACACACATAAGAATTGAACAAATTAACATATAATTAACGGAATTCATAAAACAAAAGCAAAAATCAACTATGTCTCGATCTAGGTTTCCCCAAACGATGGTTTAGCCTAGCATAATGTCACAAGAACACAAAATAATATTAAAAGAAAACATAGTCTGTAACAAAATTGGTGAAGAAAGTCCGGTGTAGATCTCCACTGGATTGCCTTCAACTTGCTCTTCTCTTTTCCCAGATGATGTATGATAAAGATGTAGAAGTATTCTCAGATTATTTTCAGATTCGGAACCACGAAATTGACTTGAAAGGTATAGACCAGTTGCAGAAGATATAAATCAACCAGAAGATTTGCACGATATCCCAAGATTCAGCAAGATTTGGCATCCAGCACTATGGCACACTTTTTGTCCGGATGATGAAATGGGAAAAATATGGAGAATAAGATATTTAGATGGGAAACGAAATTTTGAGCGTTTTGATAGGTGGAACACCCAAATTGGCCAAGAAACGAGCTATTTATGGCCCAAAACGCGAAATCCAAACATGCAGGTGCGGGGAGCACGCGGTATCCGCGCGGTCTGGGCTAAAAGCGCGCCATGAGCACGCGGTATCGTCAAACGGCGCGCTCTCTGCGCGTTCGACCTTCGCACCGCGCCACCAGCGCGCGTTTCTGACTGTTTTTACCATTTTTCTTCGGTTTTCCGAGTTTTAGAGCTCCAATTGACTTCTTCTTGGTCCCTTTAGCCCTTGGCTTGCTAAAAACACCTAAAAATATGCAATCTCAGTACAAAATACATTAAAATGCATAGCATCATGGAATGAGATCACAAATTTACATTTTTATTCAAAATCATTGTTTTTAGCAATTAAATTCCATAATTTCCACCAATTAAACCTTTAACTCATTATTTAAACACAAGTAAATGTCGCACTTTGTGCAAGACATCAACATCCTCACACTAAGTCTTGTTCGTCCCCGAACAAGGTAGAACTAAGACCTAGCAATGTCCAACACACATAATAGCCACCAAAATGTCTAAAAGTCGAACTACAACCAATCACAAGCTCAAACAGATATCAAAACCAAATTCTCATTTGTCCCCTCAATACTAACACTCTCACTTAGCTCAACCCTCACTACGATCGCACAAGGAAATATGTATATAAGTGTATGAAGTGCTCTCATATGAACAGAGTAAAAATTCACTCAATACCAAGGCAATGCAAGTATCACTATAAATTTGTAACACAATCACATAATCACCACATTTAGGATTTCTCATAAGGAATCAATAGGTCTTTAAAATGGTTGTAACCGGGCTAGGGTCATGAGGTAGGAAAATATGGATAAAGTAGGCTAATAAAAATGGAACAAGTTCTTCAACTTCCAATACTTCTCCAAAAATAATCCCACATACCCAAATATGACAAATATGATGCCCCATAACATTGCATCAAGAGCTCAACTCAACCATAAATGTAGTATGTGCCCAACATAAATTGCTATTTTTTTTTCTTTCATTCATTCTTTCTTTTTTTTTTTATAGCAAAATGTAGGCACTATACTATTCTCAAGAAAAATTTCCTTCTATTCTTCCTCTCTTTCAAATAATTCTTCTTCAAAGACTTCCCCAAAAATTACCATACGCCAAATGTACCACTTAAAAGAAAAATTCACTTGTTCCATGGGTTGAAATTCTGAAGGCTTATAAAAATGCGTGGCTAGTGGAAAATATAGTGGGTTATCAAAGAAAACAGGCTAATAGGCTTAGAGGGGCTTCCCTAAAGATAAATATGTGAAAGGTAGGAAGTGTTTAGGTCATGAGCTTCTAGGTGCCTATATCATATTCCTCATCAAAATCCCAGATAGTAATCACATGCATCATAATCACAAATAAATAGTTCTAAAAGCATGTTTGGTTCACACAATCAAGAAAAAGTAAGGCAAAAAATTCTCACCCAATGGCTTTTTGGTTGAACCTAATGGTTATGTAGCATGAGGGGACTCATTTAAAATCAATTAATCAATCTACTCTCACAAGTTTTCAGTCAAGTTCAACTCCTAGACAAAAATACAACTAATAGTGGTGACGTGTAGTGAGCAATGTATCATGAAATTGGGGCATCCCCCATCCTCACACTAAAGATTGACATTGTTCTCAATGTTTAAACAACAAGCTAAGGCATAGACCATCCCAGTGATACTACCTAACCGACATGACACGACACAAAAGGTAGGCATGGATTATATGACATGTCAAAGCATAAAGATCTAGAATATCAGATTATATAACCCAAACCTAAAAAGAAGAAATAAAATACTCAAAGAAAGAAATAATAATAATAATAATAATAATAATAATAATAATAATAATAATAATAATAATAATAATAATAATAAGACACTCAAACCGGGTCTCACTGGTTAGGCGGTGGGAACTGAGACCATGAATCCCTTCCAATTCTTCATCTCCTTGTTTTCCCAAGCCATTTGTCTACACTGAAAAATCACCAATTGAATCACATTAATTACAAAAAAACTAGCAAAATAAACTAATAACTAAAAATTGACAAAACACTTGGGTTGCCTCCCGGAAGCGCTGCATTTAACGTCGACAGCCGGACATCTTTTGTAGCTCCTCAAGTGACTCCTCTAATTGGTGGAGATGATAGTTCCTTTAATTACTGTTTTGGACTACTTTTTGCACGATTTTGGCTCCTTGGTGGCAATTTTGACATCCTATGCTCCATTTTAGGTGCTTCAAAGTGATCCTCTGGTTCCTGCAACCAATTTTTACATTCGTCCAAACAAAGATCATTAAATTTACTATCATAGTCATCATAAACACAGTCAATTAAATTCATACCAAAAGTTTGAGAAGATTGTTTAAGCATATTGTTCACATTAAAAGTTACTTTATCTTCTCCAATTCTCAGAGTTACCACTCCATCCTTATAATCAATTAATGCATGACAAGTGGCTAAGAATGGACTACCCAAAATAAGTGGTACCTCTCTATCATCATCCATGTCAAGCACTACAAAATCAACTGGCAAAATGAATTTGTCTACCTTTACCAACACATCCTCTAAAATACCAAAAGGTGATTTTTTAGAACGGTCCACCAGTTGTAAAATCATCCTTGTCGGCTTTACTTCTCCCAGGCCAAGCTTCTTGTACAGTGACATGGGCATCAAGTTGATGCTAGTTTCATGGAACTCTCATCCTCAACAGACAACTGTGCACGGCGTGGAAAAGGTAGTTTGGGAAGTTGAGCTTCCACAACCGCTTTCTTCTTCTTAGGCTCATTATCTGCATGATCCACTCGTGTCTCCTCAGGCTCCTTCTCCTTAGCTCGATCAACTTGCACAAGTTTACGCACAGGATCAGTAGTAGAAAATCCAGACCGAGTAGTAATGGCATTACATCGCTCCCTTGGATTCAGTTCAGTGTTGCTAGGCAATGCACCCGGGGTTCTTTGTGCTAACTGTGTAGCCAAATTACCCACTTGCTGCTCCAAATTCCTTTGCCCAGCTTTGATGTTGGCCAACTCTGCATCATTCCTCACCATATAATCCTCATTACGGGCCTCGAATGTATCCAACTTCTTGGATGTCTGAGTTTGGTTATCCAGGATCTGCTGAAGAAGTCCAAGAATTGGATCAGAAGATGGTGCAGGAGTCGAAATTGGCCTATTCTGCTGAAAGAAGCCTGGAGGTCCCTGCTAAAAAGGTAGATTGTTTGTATGTGGGTTCATACGCCTCCTTTGATTATGCACACATTGAACATCCTGCACTCCCTTATATATTTGATTTTCAGAAGCTGTTGCAGTCGGACATGTGTAGGACTGATGAGGTCCTGCACAATACTGACATGTAACAGTCTGAACTGCTTGAACTGTCTGTATAGGCTTCCCAGGAACTGAAACTATCACTTTATTGAGGGCAATCTCCATACACCCCAATCTGTCTACTACCATCGCCAACTCATCCTTAACCTCATTCAGTGCTCCAACCTTTGTTGCTTTAGTAGGGACATTCCTTTCTCCATTACCCCATAATTCCTCATCCTCCACTAAAGCATCCAAAATCCTCCTACAATCCTCTGCAGTCCTATCCATAAATGTGCCCCCAGATGTCCCATTAAGCCACTGCCTATCTCCAGGATTCAGACCCTAATAGAATGCATAAAGAATCTCTGGCTCAGACAAACCATGTTGGGGACACGCCCTTATGTTCGCCCTCATCCACTCCCATGCATCTATCACTGTCTCATGTCCTCTCTGCTTGAATGTCTTAATTTGGTCCCTAAGCTTAATGATCATAGAGGGTGGGAAAAACTTAATCATAAATCTCTGCAACATATCATCTCAAGTATGAATTGAACCCGCAGGAATTGACTGAAACCATGCTTCAGCCCTATCCCTTAATGAAAAGGGAAACAACTGCATCATGAGTTTCTCTTATGTCATTCCCGCAATGTTCACTGTACTGCATAGGTTCCTAAAGTGATAAAGGTGGATATTGGGGTTCTCGTTGGCACCTCCCCCAAACTGCTCCTTCCGAACCATGGTTATGAAGGGAGGATTAATGGCGAAAGGTATGTTTGGCCTAGGCCTCACCATTTGATCATTTATAATCTGACCAGCTGGTTGCATCTACCGCCTGAGAGTCAAAGGTGCTGGTCGGGGAGCGTTCTAACCAACACCTTTCTGAACAATCGGTACACCCCCTCCTCGCGGTTCCTGCCGCTCACGCTCATTCTCACCCCCGTTCATGGTGAACACTAGTTTTCTCATTGCCCTAATTCTACGTTCAGTCCTAGCAATTTCTGGATCAAACTCAAATTCTGGTGGAGCACCTCTGGGCATAAACTAGAGCCTGAAATGACAGAAAATCAAGGAGTGAGTGAAAATAAAAATAAAAATAAAATTTATGGTTTGTTCCGGTATACTCGGTATTTTCACGCGCAAGCTAAGTTCCACAACCATAGGAATAAGATTCATGGTTTGTTCCGAGATGATAGTTCTTGGAGTGATGAACAGGCCTTGCTGAAACCAATGGTGCGCGAGTTCTTTGTGAATTTATTTTCTGATCAGGCTACTGTCGACGCCAGTTCCCCTCTGCCTCCATTGCGAGCCATCTCTGATTATGATGGCCCTTTGTGCGTGGGCGAGGTCTCTCAAGCTTATGTCAATACAGCGCTGTCACAATTTAAGTCCATGTCGGCCCCTGGTCCGGATGGATACCCAACAGCCTTTTATAAGAAATATTAGGATATCATTGGAGAGGATGTTGTGGCTGTCGTCCGAAGTGCTTTTGAAACTGGCAATTTTGATCCTTCTCTAGCCAAGGCATTTGTCTGTTTAATCCCTAAGGTTATGGTTCCTTTTAATATTAAACAGTTTCGGCCTATTATACTTCGTAACGTTGCTTACAAATTCATCAGTAAGGTGATAGTGAATCGGTTGAGACCATTGCTGTCTAACTACATCTCTCCTCTCCAATCGGTTTTCTTACCGGGAAGAAGTACTGTTCACAATGCCATTCTACTACAGGAGTTGGTTCATGGGTTGTCACGGCATAACTCCCGGATAAATGATATCATTGCTAAAATTGATCTTGAAAAGGCATACAATAATGTCCGCTGGCCTTTTCTAGATGAATGCCTCCGGCAAATGAATATTCCAGATTCTCTCTGGCACATTATTATGCAGTACGTCTCTTCCCCGACCTACTCGATTCTATGGAATGGTGAGCCTTTGCCGGAGTTCAAGCCGCGTAGAGTATTGCGGCAGTGTGATCCTCTTTCACCATATTTATTCAATATTGTCATGGAGAGATTATCGATTAACATTCAACAGGAAGTGGACTTAGGGAATTGGAGGCCGATTCGTATATCTCCTACAGGGTTGGGCATATCTTATTTACTTTTCGCAAATGACTTGATTTTATGTACAATGGGATGAGAGACGAGTATTCATTCCCTCGTTAATACCCTCTCTGCCTTTGCCAAGGCTTCTGGTCTACGAGTGAACACTCAGAAATCCATTGTTGTGGCTTCGGCGGGTGTCACAGATCTGAATCGGTCTCTATTCTTGCATGCCACCTCTATTCCGCTCAAGGATGGGTTTGGTAAATACCTTAGTTTCCCGATTCATCATGGCAGGGTTCGGCCGTCTTCTTATGACTGTATTCTGAAAAAGATGGACCAATGTATTTCTTGTTGGGCTATGTGTTTGCTCAACAAGGCGTGTCGGCTTACACTGGCGCGCCATGTCCTGTCCTCCATTCTAACTTACCCCATGCAATTGGGTTGGCTTGCCGAATCGATTTGTGCTAAGATTGATCGTCGTATACGATCTCTGCTGTGGAAGGATAGGTCTGGCAGGGGATTAAATCTTGTCCGGTGGGATTGTATTGCAAAGCCTAAAAGTTATGGTGGTTTGGGCCTTCGTAAAGCATGTCTTTCGAATGTGGCCTTACTGGGAGAATTGATAGATGATCTGATTCGTGGCAGTAGTAAATGTTGGGTCTGTGAGCTTGCGAACAGGTACTGCCCGACAGGTTTGATGGTAGATGACCTTCCAGCGGCCGGTTCTTTTTTTTTGGAGAAGTATCCGTGAGGCCTTTATGATGCTTAAGGGAGGATATTCCTTTAGAGTTGGAGATGGTGAAACTTTTGACAGATTTCCCGCACGAGTATTTTCGAAACAAAGAATAGAATCCCGGTCTTGATTTTATTTAATGAAAATCAATTTATGATTACGGAATTGGGATTATGGATATATGTATAGGTTGTCACGTTTTTATTACTCGTGTTAAGAAACTGTGGCCCGAAAGCGCACGGTGTCAAAAATTGCAATAATTTGTAGGTAAGTCCGGATCGTTCACTGGAGGATGTGCGATGGAAGCAGGTCCCACGCCATTTTACAAGATTTTCAACTCGGTTACTCGAATCAGTTTGAGAAGTTGTCTAACAACTACCTTACTGAATTTAAACTAGTTAAGAAAGAAATTAAAGCTAATCTACAAGCATGAAAAATTCTATTCTAGTATGCAGATAAGTTTAATGCTAAAAAGCAATTAACTTTAGGTCTAGAAAGCAGGTAATTTACCCCTATGGAAGCATTAAAATTATTCTAAAAGAGGATAAAAGAGGATGCCTTGTACGAGAGACATTGGTTTCTCATATAAGGTTATGGAATTAATCCATAATTAATGACTTAAATAACCCTTCATACCGTAATTAATTACAGTCCGAATTATCTGCTTAAGGCATTAAGGTTTTGTTTATAGAAAAATATTTTAATGAGAATTGAACAAAAATCCTTTAATCATGGTAATTATTGACCTTAATTATTTCTAATCATGATCTTTAATTAATGACTTAAGGGTTCAATTATTTAAGTGAGAGAATGGAGAATAAAAATTTCGGCAGCATAACACCCTATATTGCAAACTGGGATATTACATCTTAACCCGTGGGGTTAAGACGTGAGTGATGCAATATAATGGAGGATTAGAAATCAGAATTTTTGGAGATTAAAAAGATAGGGATCCTGTGTTGATACCATAATTTGTGTCGCTAGCCGAAGCTCGCGACATGGGTATCTGGACAGGATAAATTTTAGAAATTTTTGGTCGGCTAGGCTTTGTGTCGCTAGAAAGGAAGTGTGTCGCGAGACATGGTCACTCGACAGGAGTCTGGCGCCACAAGGCTTTGCTGAAAATTTTCTAAGTGTTTGGGTCCCAGTCATGAAACTCAAAAATTGTGTCGCGAGACGTGGTCTCGCGACAGGATGGTTTAGCGACTGGGGTTTTCAAAAATATTATCAAGGCATAATTTCCTATCTCGAAGCAAAAGTGTGTAGCGAACCGTGGGTTCGCGACAGGGGTTTCTCGACAGAGCCATTCAGAGAAAAACGCAAGAGTTTTGGTCCTCGGTTGTTAAGCACAGATTGTGTCGCGAACCGTGGGTTCGCGACAGGAGTGCCTCGCGACTGAGGTTTTTAAACAACTTTCGGATCGAAGTTAAGCGTTTTAACGGCCCAGTAAGCTTTATGCTCTAACTCTACAGGCAAATGACAGGCTTTTCCGAAGACAAGTCTGTAAGGAGACATCCCGATTGGGGTCTTGTATGCAGTACGATATGCCCATAGAGCATCATTGAGCTTACGTGCCCAGTCCTTTCGGGTTATCCCTACCGTGGCTTCGAGTATATGTTTGATCTCGCGATTTGATACTTCGACTTGACCACTGGTTTGGGGATGATAAGGCGTGCCTATCTTATGGAGGATACCGGTTTTTGTCATAAGGTTCTCAAAGGATTTATTAACAAAATGTGTTCCTCCATCAGATATTATCACCCTAGGTATGCCAAATCGGTTAAAAATGTTGTTCTTGAGAAACTTTATGACTTGGCTACCATCATTGGTTGGTAATACGACCGCCTCGACCCACTTGGACACGTAATCGACAGCTACCAAGATGTAGTAGTTTCCACCAGATGGTGGGAACGGTCCCATGAAGTCAATGCCCCATACATCAAAGATCTCAAGTGCGAGAATCCCTTTCTGAGGCATCTCATCCCTCTTGGAGATGTTTCCTAATCTTTGGCATCTGTCGTAGGTGATGGGTGATTTCCACCACTCATATTTTACCACAAGCGGATGGTTGTCATCAAGTAATAAAAACCGGTGAATACCGGGTCGAACCCAAGGGAATTTCAGAATATTATTTCATTCTGGAGAAATTTTAATTGTTCTTAAGTTCATTAATTATATTTAATATATTTAAAAAGATTTGTTTAATTCTAATGGTGATTTAAATTAAAAACAGTGACAGTAAATTAAAATAAAGCAAATTAAAGTTTTGATTGATAAAAATACTAATGGGAGTTGCTTGTAATATTTTAAATATTGCCATCTTTATTATAAAATAGAAATTGTGTAATAATTTGACATTTCCCAATGTTCTAAAAATCAATTTCTTAAAATTAATTATTTTATAAAGATTAAAAATATTATAATTTGCTAATAAACAAATTTTGCTTAGACAGATTTCATGGAAGTTGGTTAAATTATCTAACATTCTGCAATCATTATTCTAGGCTTAAATTTGAGTCTTTCCCAAGCTTACAAATTTTCCTATAGCAATTAAAAGGCACTTTTTCATTTCCCAAATCATTGTGCACATGCTAGAATCCATTTATAATGTAATTTATTCCCAATTCCGGTACTAAAATATTAATTCTACTTTTATCTCCCGATTTAGCAAAGCAGAATTTATGGAATTAGATTCTAACATTTAAATTATGCAAAACAGTGTAAATAATTTAACAAGTATGGTAAAAGAATAGCAAAACATGGTAAACTGGATTTAATTAATATTATTAAAATGCAGATAAATTAGAATTAATGCCAGATTACTAAAAATAGGGAATTACAAATTGATCGATTACTTCAGGCTTTAGCAGATTAATAATTTGGATAGCAGATTTAGCAAAAACACAGAATATCGATTAGTTTAATAGCATCTAACATATAATTCTAATACAAATTCTAACAGCATATCAGATTACTCCAATTAATCGACCAAAAAGCAAACTACAGCAAAACATGAATTTCACTTCTACCATTTATGCAGAATGGCGCTCAAACTAGATAAATCATAATCTGATATTTTAATCATAATTCCAGATTCCAATAGAAAACAACGACACATTATATTACTTCCATAAAAGATGAATTCGTACTTCAAAGTGATTCTGAACTCCCGTTCTAGAACACTTCTAACACGAACAATACAGAAATCCGTCTACAAATTAAAAACATGATAGCAGATTACATTTAGAGGCAAATTCATAACATTACAAAGCAAGAAAAAGAAAGGCAACACCTAGAATAGGAAGAACACGCCCAGAACAGCGTTCTTGATGCATTCATCCGGCATGATTTTGTGTTTCCGGCCTTCTTCTCCCATTAGCAGATGTTTTCCAGAGAGTATTGTTCGAAAATATGAGTCTGGTTATTGAAGAAATGAAGAAAAACGGTGTTTAAAACCGAGTTCGGGAGGTTAAGAAACTGCTCAACCGCGACGTCGGCGCATAAAATGGCGCTCGGAGAGGGTTTTAGGCGCCACCAAGTAGAACTGGCGCATACGCTGATTTTCCGAATTTTCCAAAACGGCGCAAAAAATGGCGCTCCAAGGTGATTTCAGGCGCCACCAAGAAGAAGCGGTGCATTCTGACAATTTCCTAAAATTTAACAATCGGCGCAAAAAGTGGCGCTGGAATGACATTTTATGCGCCGCCAAGAAGAGATGGCGCATCCTGAAGCTTTTTCCATCCGAAATTTTCCCAAGTGTTGAAGTGGCGCATAAAATGGCGCTGGAGAGCATTTTTATGCGCCGCCATGCTTATGTGGCGCATTCTGGAGCCTTCCAGTGTTGAAAATTCCGAATTTTGCGTCCTTTGACCTCCGAACATCTTCTTTCTTCCTTTTAATGCCTGAAACATCATTGCAATGTCTTAGAATTGCCAAAGTTTTATTAAAAAGCATAAAACAAGGTAAATTGAGCTCAAATAGGCTCAATTTAATCAGTCTTATTAATATTTACACATCACATGAAATGTACACTAAAAAGCAGTAAAATAGGATCACATGCATGCAATTTAAGTCCATTTTATCATAATTTAAGCTCATTTAAATGTGGTTTCACATGGTGCATCAACATCCTCACACTTAAATATTGCTCGTCCCTTGAGCAATGAGATCAATTAGCACATCAACTTGCCAATCAAGATAATAAAGATAAAGTCTTTATAGTTCTGCCAAATCATAGATTTCAACAATAAAATGAGATAAGAGGGTTCAAAGTTTAATGTACTAGAACTAGACAAATTGGTATGCATCAGCTATTAGAACCAGATGTCCAAAGCACTTACAATACAGAAAACAGATTAATTATACCTAGCACTCAATATGGGAAAGCGAATAATGTAAATATGCTTTTCTTTTCCAGTCTTTAAATATGCTCAATCTATGGCTAGGTTTCACTATATTCTAGACACTTTGGCTGAGTTGTAGACGGTTGAATTCCAAAAGCTACTCGTGTCACCGAATATGTGCCAGTCATCCAGTCAAGAGTTTATGAAATTTTTTATTTAATCACCCTGTTTTTCTCTTCTTTTTTTTTTTTAATCTTGCATTCTTTAATTTTCTTTTCTTTTTCTTTTTGCAAGATAACTTGTTTTGTTTTGTTTTTCTCTCTTTTTTTTTTTACAGGGTTCTCACTCTGACTTTATTTTAATTAAGCATTTAAAAAGACTTGGAACGAGCATATTTGTTTATAAATAATGATAACTCTCCACATTTTAAATAACTAGTCTAATTAATCAAAAACTTTCTGCAAGGCAAATAGAATTGTCATCAATAGCCCAAACAACTTGCATAACAATTTGACATAGTCTAGAACTTTAAACTAAGAAACCTAACACTCATTAAATTGTAAAATCGGATTAGAGCAGAACATTTAGACTTATTTGGATTTTCTCCAGATTGGCATTGATGTGATAATCTCTAAATAATAGCACCATTGAGAAAACACAATTTAAATTTAAAATGACTAGACATGCATGTACTATTTCATTTAAAGCATAGAAAATAAGAAAATAAACTAAAATTAAATTAACTCAAGCTCTTACCATAGTTTTCATGCAAATTGATAACATAATACATGAAAAGATCACACCTGGAGTATGTAGATCCTAGAAATTCTTTCACCGTATTGGATGTTCCCCCTTTGCTTGCTTCTCATGGCATATCATGCTTCTTTATATATTTATATAGTATTTGCTCATACAAAAGATAATTGTTAGAACACATGGCAAATTATAAGTTAAAATAATTAAACCTCATCCATAATTTATTTAAATTCAGATTTATTATTAAATTTCAGATTTTTATTTATTTTGTAGGCACATTTTATCAATTAAATAATTATGGACAGATTTAATTAAAATATTTAAATTTTATAAATTTACCAAAAGCAAAATACCACAAATTCTAGTAACTATTACATAAAGAAGCTAATTAAATAAGCAAAATAGTACCAAAATAGTTCTAACTATTACAAATTAAACCAAAAAGGGAGCAATCCTATCTAATCAAAAATCTAGATTTCTAAGGATCCATCCGAATCATCTACTTCATCTTCCCTAGGAACATCATCATCTCCTGTAGAGCTCGAACTAGTAGTAGGAGGAATATATCGATCACCTAGACTTTCAGACATGAAAAATTCAAGTCTATTAGAAAGTTGTGAAATTTGTGCTCGTGTACTATCTTCCTTCCTCTTCATCTCCTCTCTAAGCTGATGAATCTCATAGGTCATCCTATTGATTGCGATCTCTGCAGGCTCTACCTTAGTACCAGATGTACTAGGTCTATCAGGATGACAAATGGGTGTCCCACGGGATGTGGTAGGGTAGCCAAGCTCTGCACATCTTACTCCAGGCTTATGATAGAAATTCTTGAAAGAGATAGGGGGCTTTGGCTTCACATCATGAGCATAGGCCGTCATATTCACTCCAGCTCTTTCACAAAGTGTCCAGATCAGTGCAGGAAATCCCAGCACAATCCGTGCAGTGTCAGACGCCATTTTATCCAGCTCATATGCTATCATCTCTCCAATATCAATAGGTAGCCCGTTCTTCACACAATACACAAAATAAAGATCTTCTGCACTCGGTTGTGAAGTGTGTGATGTAGGAAATACCTTATGCTTGTAGAGCAGGTAGATCTGATAAAGCGGTGCAGCCATTAAAGTAGCTACAACATTCGCCTTCTTCTCTCCAATGTAGGCCACCCTCTTTTGAGTTTCAAACATCTCTTTCAAAATTCTTTTCTCCAATTCAGGTCCTCCTTCCTCTTCATAAACAGGGTCATGGAAGTGCTTCTTCTTCGTAGCTGGGCAAGAAACATCCACAGTACCATAAAGTTCATTGATCACTGCAGGACCATATGGCACAGGCACTCCTCTAATCCATGAAGTGTAGTGATCATACTGAGCATTGCACAAGAACTGTCTGGTAAGCTCCCAAGAATAAACTCCTTCCGGATGCGCAGCAAATTTCATCCATCCTCGACTCATGAGAGCATCATGAACCGAAAATCTCTCCATGTCAGCTTCAGTGAACCCTTTGTCTGCAAAAATCCATCTATCCGCCATCTTCTGATAATAAGAATACGCAGTTTGATTGATGAAAATGGCCGGATTAAAATTATCTCCTGTTAATTCTTCCAGAGGAGTAGTATCGTTCTTTCTATTGTGACTCTTCCTCTTGGTTTTAGATTCACGAGGAATCTCTGGTGAGATTTCCTCCGGGGATTCAGCGACATCTTCTTCTTGCTGTGGATCATCCTCCGTTGGTTGAGCAGAATTGAAGGAAGTATCATAACCATTATACGAGTCGGGAGCTACCAGATTGTTTACAAATTCATCTTCAGCTCCCACAGCAGCCGGCTCCAGAATGGGTTCATTAATTTCTGGTGTCTGTGATGGGGCAGGCTCTGTGGCTTTCAATTTCTTTCCACCCTTATTTCTTGGGTTATTCTTTCTCTTTGGTCTCATGGTGGCAGAATTTTAGGAAGAAAGGATTGGGATTGGAAAGCTAATTAAACTGGAAGAAGAGAAAAATTGACAGATTTGAGATTGAAGGTGTGACCGATCGGTCATGCCCCTTTTTAAAGAGGTGAAATCTTGATTTTGTTGAGATATGGCGGGATTGATTTAATCTAGATCCAAATATACACTAAACATATGATTTGGAGTTAGTATAATGCTGTTTAGGATCCCAAAAATCGAATAGATATGATTTGGATATCTTGGATTCGCGAATTTTTGAAAAATTTTCGTCGATGGCACAAAAAATGGCGCATAAGGTCACTTTCAGGCGCCACCAAGCACAACTGGCGCATTTTTAAAAATAATATAAATTTTAAAAATTGCAATGGCGCAAAAATTGGCGCTGGGAGGGGGTTTTATGCGCCACATAGAAGAAGTGGCGCATCCTGAAGCCAACTTGGAAAAACTTTAATTCTGCGGCGCAAAAAGTGGCGCAGGAAGGCAGATTTATGCGCCATCAAGCATGTGTGGCGCATTTTGGAAAAACTTAGAAAAATTTCTAAGTCTTCTGGCGCATAAAATGGCGCTTAAGGGTGTTTTTAGGCGCCACTATGCCTAAATGGCGCATTCTGTGTCAAAACGAGCAGAATGTGTTTTTCCTAAGTTCTTCCCCATGATGTCCAAAATCTCCAAATCGCTCAACAATATCAATTTCACTTCATTTACACCTCAATCTAGTTCAAATAAACTTCATTGATCTTTTAACCAGTTCAAAACACTCAATTAAGCATGTTATTGGTAAGAGCTACTTTATTGAATTAAAAAGCAACTAAAAACCTTAAAATTCATTTAAACTCCATCTACTACTCTATAAAATTACAAGAACATTGGATAAAAGAAATAACAAGTCTAAAATAGCAAAAGTAATAAAGGAAAATAGAGTTAGGACAATTACAACCCAAATGTAAATACTGAAATGTAGCAAAATAAACTCAGAAGTGCAATAGAGTCAAATACATAGGCCTATCAATACATGTCATCTATAATAATCATAAGCCTATCTATCGCTCATCTCTCTCAGTCAGTCGGAGTCCTCAGAATCATCATCATCGTTGTCACCCACTTCTTCAGACCCATCTCCAGCATCAGCATCCTCATCGCTACCATCGCTACCATCCCCAGACCCCACGTAGTCCTCATCATCATCGTCCTCAGAAGGTGTCTGAGGAGCGACATACCGCTGTCCTAAGCTCTGGGACATAAAATACTCAAGTCTGGCTGCATGATAAGCCTGGGCTCGGGCATTCTTTTCAATCTGATCGCTCAAGAAGTTTTGTCTTTGAGCTACCAACCTCATTCGCTCATCCATAGTGTTCATCCAGTTTTGCTGGTTGGTCATCATCGTCTGCTGATCAATCCTCAATGCCCTAGCCCAATCCGGCTCTCCCGGATACTGCTGATGTGACTGCTGCGACTGCTGTGGCTGAGCTCTGCCACGTCCTCTACCTCTGCCTCTACCACCTCGTGTACCCCGGGTGGACTGCGAAGGAGCCTCAGAATGCTCCTGGCTAGCATGTGAAGGTGCAGGTGGCGGTGACTGCCTGGGTAACTCCCTCGGTAGTATCATGGGCTTGCATCTAATCCCAGGCAGCTTGAAGTTTCTCTTCCCAAAGGGAATAGGGGGCCTCATCCTCCAGTCTCTGTCAAACTGCCCCATATCCACTCCTGCCTGTGCACACAGCTGCCATATCAAGCTGGGAAACATGAGAGCAGATCTCTTAGACACCCCTGGTGTCTGTCTCAACTCCAATGCTATAAGCTCTCCCATGTTAACCGGGCTCCCCACCTTGATGCAGTATGGGACGTACATATCCACAGCAGTAGGTCCAGAGGTGTGAGTCGAAGGACTCAGTCTAGATCTGTAGAACATGAGCAGCTGATACATGGGTGCATCCATATCAGGCCCATGTAACCTACTCATGTCATCGTCATCATATGTGAGGACATCCTCCTGACCCTCAAACATAGACATCAAGACCAGCTTCTTGATCTCCTCCCTATCATCAGCCCTCATAACTGGCTCCCAAAAATCCCTGCCATAAGGCACATCCACTACTCCGAAAAACTGGTTGATGTGCTGAGGAGTGATGGGTACTCTAACCCCGAAAATCCAAGAATCCTCCTCCTCAGCGTTGGCTAGAAACAGTCTAGTCAACTCCCATGAATATGTCCCGGCTGGATGTCTAACAAATCTCTCCCAACCTCTGGATCTGATAGCATCACGGAGTAGGGGGTGCTGCAGATCTCTGTCTGAAAATCCTCTATCGGCAATGATCCTCTTCTTGTGAAACCTCTTGTATAATTCATAGGCTCTGGCACTCCTAAACACAGTGGCATCAAATATGCCCGGACTGACATACTGCAAGTCGGGGACATACGCTCTAGGATCCTGCTTTTTCGGTCCTCCCCTATCCTCCTGCTCCTCCTGATCAACCTCCTCCTCATCTTCCTCTCCTCCTACAGCCTCAGGGACAGGCTCCTGTATAACTAATGCTGCAGATCTCCCCCTCCTAGGTCGAGAGGAAGTAGAAGTAGTAGCGGGTGCCTTCCCCCGAGAGGCTCTAGTGGGGGCCTGTGAATGATCCGATGCCTCAGGCTGAGGCTGATCGGGCTGGTTAGGCTGATCAGGCTGATTGACCTCCTGATGGTCATCAGCGGGCACTGTAGTGTGTCTAGAAGATGCACCGCTCTTGGACTTACTCTTCCTAAAATAGGAGAGAAGTCCCTTGGACTTAGAAGCACCACCTGATCCTTGGGGCTGATCCATCTGTGTCGAATTTTTAGTGCGGAGTCTGCGATTTTCAAAAACATGCTCATCAGGAATAGGAGTAGGAACGCTATCCGGTGACTGTGGATCATAAATCCCCAATCTCCCCTCGGGCATCGGTATATACCTATAACCCGATTTCTTAGGGAGATTTGGAGGATTATACATTATATTGGCACCTGATTGTACAAAAATGATGGGTTAGTATCATATATATGCATTGCCTCCCATCCTCACACTTAAGTTTAAACCAAAGGTTTAACTTAAGTGTTAAGTATAAAGCAAACATATACATCAACCTAGAATGTGGGATTTATATGACTCAATGATCAAAATGTTGCATTTTAAGGTTCACAAATCCTAAACTTTGTTCAAATGTATCATCCTTTTTATCCCAAAGTTTAGAATTCACATTTAGGACAACTTTTTTAATAAAAACTCTCATTTTATTAAATTTCCAGATTTAATAAATAAAATAACCTAACTTAATAAACTAGTTTATCCTAAATGGTTTAAATTAATATTTAAATCCATTCCAATTTATTTATAGGATAAATTAACCTATTCTAATTATAACTAAAAGAGTTTTTATAAAAAATGCCCAATTTGACTTACATAATGAAAAACATGGAATTCTTGACATAAAAATGAGCTTATAATTTCAATATATTTTAAATGACATATTCTAGTGATGTTTTATCCATTTAATTAGCAAAAATGCCATTTTATTTAATTAAAAAAATTTTCAGATTTTTTGAATTCTAAAAGTTCCAAATTTTTAATGTTAATCCAAAAATTTCACCAAATGCATTTAATCCATGTTCTACAACATTTTGTTCACGTTTAAACTAGAATTTATTCACGTTTAAACTAGGATTTAAACAATCAAAAATTGAATTTTATCCCACATTCTACAAAAACCCAAAATTCAAGTAACAAAACCAATACCAAAATTAATGCATTCCAAAGTACTAGAATATGATAACAATTGAATTAGGATAGCCATTCTTACCTAAATTGAAGCTTTAGAACACTTTGGAGTGGAATACCCAAACTTGAAGAACTAGGGTTGAAAAACCCTAATTTGATTCAAACAAAACAAAATTTGGGTTTTGGAATGAGAATTTGAACAATGTGGATGAGATTTGATAGGAAGAAACAAGAATGGGAAGAATTCTTACCAAAGTGGCGCAAATGTGTCGCTTGGAGGAAGAATTGGCGCTCGGTCGAAGAACAATAGGGAAGGGCTCGGTCGAAAATGAGGAAGAAAAGAAGATTTTGGGTTTAAAACCCCGATTTTGGACCCGGGTCAGGGTTCTGACCCGCGGGTCGATGCGCCAAAATGGCGCTTGGATGGTGTTTTAGGCGCCACTCAGTACAAGTGGCGCCTGAGAATTTTCTGAAAAATCCCAAGTCCGAAAATGGCGCATCAAATGGCGCTCCGGAGTGATTTTATGCGCCACCAAGAAGAAGTGGCGCATAACCTGACTTCAATTTTCTCCAAGTTTAAAAGTGGCGCAATTTTTGGCGCTAGGGAGCAGTTTTATGCGCCACAAAGCATATGTGGCGCAAAAACTGACTTAAAACTTTTCCAAGGTCGAAATTGGTGCATAAAATGGCGCCTGAGCTTGGTTTTGGGCGCCACCATGAAGGTGTGGCGCCTAAACTGAGCCTGTGACACTCGAAATTCAGTTCAAATTCAACCAAAATGATAGTCAATACACTCCCTAAAGTTAGCAAGTCAGATTTAGCATAAATAGGCTCCTCAAATCATTCCGGATCATAATTCTCCTCAATTAAATCAACTAGTTCATACAGATCATTCTCCTTAATTCATCACCAAGTCAAAAATGCACAATTCAAGATCAATTCTCCAAGCACACACGAATCCATCATTTCTCAACATTTTGCTACTTCTTCTAATTCAAAGCAATGTCCTACTCAATTTATTGAACACATACAATACATAGCATAACAATTAAACAGCATAATTAAAATGAAAACACGACTTACTTTAATAACAACAGTAAAACAACTAAAAGCACATAAACAATAAAATGCAAAATATTTTTGTCTTTTTATGCCATTTTATAATTTTTATTGGTTTTTATAAATTTTAATAAATCAAAACTCAACCTAATTGAACATGCAATGCATTTACTTCAATAAGCGGATTTAAACAATCAAGGGCTTAACATTAATTTGTTCGATGAATTTAACTTCATCTCCAAAATAATGTTTAAGTCTTTGACCATTTACAGTAAATTCCCTTTCATCTTCAGCTTTTAAAACGACTACACCATTATCCAACACCTTCGCAATCTTAAAAGGTCCTGACCATTTCGTTTTCAATTTACCAGGAAAGAGTTTAAATCTAGAATTATATAAAAGCACTAATTGACCAGCTTCAAACACCTTAGGCCTAAGCATTTTATCATGATAAAGCTTTGTTCTTTTCTTATAAATTAAAGCATTGTCATAAGCATGACGCCTTATTTCTTCTAACTTAGTAAGATCTATTTTCCTTTTCTCTTGAGCTTCTTTAAATTCAAAATTCAATTTCTTCATAGCCCAAAGTGATTTAAACTCAAGTTCAAAAGGTAAGTGACAAGCTTTACCATAAACCAATTTAAAAGGAGTCATACCTATAGGTGTTTTAAATGCTGTCCTATAAGCCTATAATGCTTCATCTAACTTAAAAGCCCAATCTTTTCTAGATTTTCCTACCGTGGCTTCCAAAATCTTTTTAATCTCACGATTCGTGACTTCTACCTGACCATTGGCTTGAGGATGATAGGGTGTTGTTATCCTATGATGAACATGAAATCTAGATAACAATTGATTAACAGCCCTATTAACAAAATGAGATCCACCATCACTAATGATTGCTTTAGGCACACCAAAACGAGTAAAAATTTGCTTTTTCAAAAATTTAATCACTTGTTTAGCATCATTCAACGCACATGCTTCAGCTTCTACCCATTTTGACACATATTCTACAGCAACTAGAACATATAATTTCCCATTAGATGGTGGAAATGGACCCATAAAATCAATCCCCCACAAATCAAACAACTCAACAGGCATAATTCCTTTTAAAGGCATTTCATCTCTTTTAGTGATGTTACCAGCCCTTTGACATACGTCACATTTTTGCACAAATGATCTAGCATCCCTATAAATATTAGGCCAAAATAAACCACCTTCAAGTACCTTATGAGCTGTCCTATTTGGTCCAACATGTCCTCCTCCAAGTCCTTCATGGCAAGCCTTTAAAACTTTCTCAAAGTCTTCATCCGGGATGCATCTCCTTACGATTTGATCTGAACAAAGTCTAAACAAATAAGGTTCATCCCAAATAAAATATTTAGCATCAGTTTTAAACTTTTGTTTCTGACTATGCCATTTTAAATGATCAGGAATTACACCGCATGCCAAATAATTCACAAAATCAGCAAACCACGGATCAGAGGAAGTGTTATTAATTAAATACAAATTTTCATCAGGAAATGCATCATTAATTAATCTTCCTTCCCTTTTTTCATGCTCAAGTCTAGATAAATGATCAGCTACAGGATTCTCATCTCCTTTTCTATCTCTAATTTCCAAGTCAAATTCCTGTAACAATAATACCCATCTAATTAACCGTGGTTTAGCATCTTTCTTTGCAAACAGATATTTAATAGCAGCATGATCAGTGTAAACTACAGTTTTTGAGCCTATCAGATATGGCCTAAATTTCTCACATGCATAAACAACAGATAAAAGCTCTTTTTCAGTAGTGGCATAATTTTTCTGTGCAGTATTTAAAGCCTGACTAGCATAATAAATAACATGAAGTTTCTTATCCTTTCGTTGACCCAATACTGCACCAACAGCGAAGTCACTAGCATCGCTCATGATCTCGAATGGCAGGCTCCAGTCGGGTGGCTGAATAATCGGTGCAGTTATCAATGCTTCCTTGATCCTATTGAACGCCTCAATACACTCATCAGAAAAATCAAACTCAACATCTTTACATAGCAGCTTAAACAGAGGTAATGCAATTTTTGAAAAATCTTTTATGAACCTTCGATAAAATCCAGCATGTCCCAGAAAACTTCTCAATGTTTTTAGATTATTAGGAGGTGGAATTTTTGCAATCACTTCTACTTTCGCCCTATCAACTTCAATGCCATTTTTAGAAATCCTATGTCCTAAGACAATTCCTTCATTAACCATAAAATGACATTTTTCCCAATTAAGAACCAAATTCGATTCTTCACATCTAATCAGAACTTTTTCCAAGTTAATTAAACATTTTTCAAAATCAGACCCGAATACAGAAAAATCATCCATAAATACCTCAATGCATGTCTCAATTAAATCAGAAAATATAGACATCATGCATCTCTGAAATGTAGCTGGAGCATTACACAAACCAAATGGCATTCTCCTATATGCAAATGTACCGTAAGGACATGTAAAAGTAGTTTTATCTTGATCCTCAGGTGCAATTGGAACTTGATTATAACCAGAATAGCCGTCTAAAAAGCAATAAAATTCATGACCAGCTAAACGCTCTAGCATTTGATCAATAAAAGGCAATGGAAAATGATCTTTAGTTTTATCATTCAATCTCCTATAATCAATGCAAACACGCCATCCAGTAGTAGGTCTAGTAGGTACTAATTCACCATTTTCATTTCTAATTACAGTCATACCTCCTTTCTTAGGCACTACTTGTACTGGACTCACCCACTGACTATCAGAAATAGGATAGATAATACCTGCATCGAGTAGTTTAATCACCTCTGCTCTTACAGCTTCTTGTAGATGTGGATTCAATATCCTTTGGGGCTGTCTAACTGGCTTGTCGTCCTCCTCCATGTAAATCCGATGTGTGCACAGTGCTGGACTCAGTCCCTTGATGTCAGCTATTGTCCAACCTATTGCTCTAACATGCTTACTCAACACTTGGGTTAATGCAGTTAATTGATCATCATTTAATTTATTACTTGCAATAACAGGTAAAGTGTCATTCTCACCAAGAAAAACATACCTCAAGTGTGATGGCAGCTCCTTCAATGTTACTTGCACAGGTAATCCTCCCTCACACTTACTTTCAGCTAAGTCTTCACAACTCTCCACTAACTGCTCAAATTTCCTATAGGGATCGTGTCTAGCAAAGAACTCTCTCTCAATCACCTCATCCTCCTGATAGATAGCTGTGACTCTATTACACGGGTAGGTGTCAGAACTAGCGTGTTGTGTTTTAGTTGTCTTAGAAATGTCAAACGACACTTGTTCATTACCTACTTTAAGTGTAATTTTACCATCATCCATGTCTACCATAGCCCTACCAGTTTGCAAAAATGGTCTACCTAAAATCAGAGGAATATCAATGTCTTTTTCCATATCAAGAACAACAAAGTCAACAGGGAAAATGAAGCTCTCTACTTGAACAGAAACATCTTCTACAATGCCTAAAGGAGTCCTAATGGATCTATCAGCAAGCTGTAGCTGCATCCTAGTAGGCTTCACAACTCCTACTCCTAGTTCTCTAAAGACATGTAGAGGCATCAGATTAATACTAGACCCGAGATCACACAAAGCTTTGTTGAATTCTTTAGTGCCAATAATGCACGGAATAGTATAACTCCCAGGATCTTTTTGTTTAATAGGTTGTCTTCTTTGTAAGATTGCGCTGCATTCCCCTGTCAGTGTCACTTTCTCTTCATCATCAACACTCCTCTTTTTTGATAGAATTTCTTTTAAAAACTTAGCATAGACGGGCATTTGTGCTATAGCATCAGAAAAAGGAATATCAATTCTTAAATTCTTAAAGACTTCTAAGAATTTAGCATAATCTTTATCTTCCTTTGCCTTTTTAAGACGCTGTGGGTAAGGGATAGGTGGGTAAGGGATAGGTGGCTGATATGACTTGACTGGAACAGTAGACTTTCCCTTATCCTTACTCCTATCAACACTAACTCTCTCACTCTCCTTAGGCTCCTCAGAATCCTTCTGCTGACTTTCTTTCTCTGCATCCTCACCTTGATCGTCTACAGTATCAGCTGAAACCTCTGGATCATCTAAGGTAGGGTAAGGATTAGGTAATTCCTTTTTATTCCTTAAAGTGATTGCTTTACATTGCTCTTTTGGATTAGGATCAGGCATGCTTGGTAGTGTTCCTTGCTGTCTATTTGAAGTGTCCCTAGCAATTTGACCAACTTGTACTTCTAGATTTCTCATTGAGGCTTGCATTTGCTGAATTGTTTGTTGTTGAGACACGATTGTGCTCATTAACTCTTTTAAATTAACTTCATCACTTACTTGATTTTGTTGCAGCTGTTGTTGAGGTTGAAAGTTCCTAGGCTGTTGGTTAGGGTAGAAAGGTTGATTCTGATTTCGGTTTTGATTATAGTTTTGATTCTGATTTTGATTTTGGTTTTGAAAGTTTTGATTTTGATTTTGGTAATTTTGATTTTGGTTCTGTGGATAAGATTGACGGTTGTTTTGTGGATAAGTGTTTTGTTGGAATTGAGAATTTTGATTAGGGTAGAAATTTTGGTTTTGTGGTCGGTTTTGGTTGTAATTTTGCTGCCTATTTCCCATGTAATTCACATCTTCCACTTGCTCCTCAGTGCTCTCACACTGCATAGTCTCTTGAAGTCCTTGATCAAGCAAGTGACAAGCTGATGACTCGTGAGGTCCATGACAAATACCGCATCTCACAACTTTAGCTTGACCTTTCTTAAGCGTAGAAACTTCCCTCATCAAAGCATCTAACTTAGAATCTATAGCAACTGCCTTTTCTACCTCATAGATTCCCCCTTTTGTTTTATTTCTAGCATTTTTCTTACCAGGAAATTTTTTCATATTAGAAATCTTTTTCTCAATTATTTCCTTAGCTCTAGAAGGTCCTATAGATAGAAAAGAATCTCCAGCCGCTGCATCCAACAAGTTCCTCCAATGATCAATCAACCCATTGTAGAAGAAGTGCATCTGCTGCCAATCTTCAAAGCCATGATTCGGGCATCTTGCCAATAAAGTGTTATATCTATCCCATGCTTCAAGTAGAGTTTCACCCTCATCTTGCACAAATTCTTTGATTTTTTCTTGCAATTCAATAACCTTAGATGGTGGGAAGAATTGTTCTAAGAAAGCTTCTAACATTTTATCCCAAGTAGTGACATCCCTTAATTGGAGTGAGTTGTACCAAGTTTTAGCCTTATCTCTGAGTGAAAACGAGAACAATCTTAACTTAATTTCATCACTAGTAACACCATTTATTTTCACTGTGTCACAATAGTCCAGAAAGTTTCTTATGTGTTCTACAGCATCATTCGTAGGTGATCCATTATATTGATTAGCCTGAACCATAGTGATTAGTGCAGGCTGAAGGGTAAAGCTTAAAGCATCTACATCAGGCCTAGGAGTTCTATTAAGCAGATTTCCACTAGTTCTTTGTAAGTGTTCTTCAATGGTCATTTCAGCTTGATCATCGTGCTCCAAATCACCACCGTTACCTCCGTTATTACCCTGATTATCATTATCATTCGCTGCCATGTTTAACCTATTGAACTGAGCAACTAATTGATTAGTTAGAATTGTTGAAACTCCGGTCGTTGGAGAATAGTTTTCTTCATCAGAGGATGAATTAATTAAAATTTCCAACTGAGCTGGTCTCCTACGTTTTCCTAATCTAATAGCTCTAAGAGTACGCTCAATTTCAGGATCATAAGCTATTTCTGCTTGTTTGCTTCGCACTGCAAATATTAAATAAAAATAAAATAAAATAAGTAACAGTTAAATTAATATTTAACTTAATAAATTTAAATTAATAAACTAAAAACAATTAAAAATTCACAACAAATTCCCCGGCAACGGCGCCAAAAACTTGATGGGTGATTTCCACCACTCATATTTTACCACAAGCGGATGGTTGTCATCAAGTAATAAAAACCGGTGAATACCGGGTCGAACCCAAGGGAATTTCAGAATATTATTTCATTCTGGAGAAATTTTAATTGTTCTTAAGTTCATTAATTATATTTAATATATTTAAAAAGATTTGTTTAATTCTAATGGTGATTTAAATTAAAAACAGTGACAGTAAATTAAAATAAAGCAAATTAAAGTTTTGATTGATAAAAATACTAAGGGGAGTTGCTTGTAATATTTTAAATATTGCCATCTTTATTATAAAATAGAAATTGTGTAATAATTTGACATTTCCCAATGTTCTAAAAATCAATTTCTTAAAATTAATTATTTTATAAAGATTAAAAATATTATAATCTGCTAATAAACAAATTTTGCTTAGACAGATTTCATGGAAGTTGGTTAAATTATCTAACATTCTGCAATCATTATTCTAGGCTTAAATTTGAGTCTTTCCCAAGCTTACAAATTTTCCTATAGCAATTAAAAGGCACTTTTCATTTCCCAAATCATTGTGCACATGCTAGAATCCATTTATAATGTAATTTATTCCCAATTCCGGTACTAAAATATTAATTCTACTTTTATCTCCCGATTTAGCAAAGCAGAATTTATGGAATTAGATTCTAACATTTAAATTATGCAAAACAGTGTAAATAATTTAACAAGTATGGTAAAATAATAACAAAACATGGTAAACTGGATTTAATTAATATTATTAAAATGCAGATAAATTAGAATTAATGCCAGATTACTAAAAATAGGGAATTACAAATTGATCGATTACTTCAGGCTTTAGCAGATTAATAATTTGGATAGCAGATTTAGCAAAAACACAGAATATCGATTAGTTTAATAGCATCTAACATATAATTCTAATACAAATTCTAACAGCATATCAGATTACTCCAATTAATCGACCAAAAAGCAAACTACAGCAAAACATGAATTTCACTTCTACCATTTATGCAGAATGGCGCTCAAACTAGATAAATCATAATCTGATATTTTAATCATAATTCCAGATTCCAATAGAAAACAACGACACATTATATTACTTCCATAAAAGATGAATTCGTACTTCAAAGTGATTCTGAACTCCCGTTCTAGAACACTTCTAACACGAACAATACAGAAATCCGTCTACAAATTAAAAACATGATAGCAGATTACATTTAGAGGCAAATTCATAACATTACAAAGCAAGAAAAAGAAAGGCAACACCTAGAATAGGAAGAACACGCCCAGAACAGCGTTCTTGATGCATTCCTCCGGCATGATTTTGTGTTTCCGGCCTTCTTCTCCCATTAGCAGATGTTTTCCAGAGAGTATTGTTCGAAAATATGAGTCTGGTTATTGAAGAAATGAAGAAAAACGGTGTTTAAAACCGAGTTCGGGAGGTTAAGAAACTGCTCAACCGCGACGTCGGCGCATAAAATGGCGCTCGGAGAGGGTTTTAGGCGCCACCAAGTAGAACTGGCGCATACGCTGATTTTCCGAATTTTCCAAAACGGCGCAAAAAATGGCGCTCCAAGGTGATTTCAGGCGCCGCCAAGAAGAAGCGGTGCATTCTGACAATTTCCTAAAATTTAACAATCGGCGCAAAAAGTGGCGCTGGAATGGCATTTTATGCGCCGCCAAGAAGAGATGGCGCATCCTGAAGCTTTTTCCATCCGAAATTTTCCCAAGTGTTGAAGTGGCGCATAAAATGGCGCTGGAGAGCATTTTTATGCGCCGCCATGCTTATGTGGCGCATTCTGGAGCCTTCCAGTGTTGAAAATTCCGAATTTTGCGTCCTTTGACCTCCGAACATCTTCTTTCTTCCTTTTAATGCCTGAAACATCATTGCAATGTCTTAGAATTGCCAAAGTTTTATTAAAAAGCATAAAACAAGGTAAATTGAGCTCAAATAGGCTCAATTTAATCAGTCTTATTAATATTTACACATCACATGAAATGTACACTAAAAAGCAATAAAATAGGATCACATGCATGCAATTTAAGTCCATTTTATCATAATTTAAGCTCATTTAAATGTGGTTTCACATGGTGCATCAGTAGGCTTTCACAAACACCTTGCAATCCTCATAAATAGTAGGCCAAAAGAATCCACACTCAAGTACCTTGTGGGCTTTTCGAGTGGGACCATGATGACCTCCGTATTCAGATTCGTGGCATTTCTTGGTGATTTGGTAGGCCTCAGCTTCAGTAACACATCGCCTGATTATCGAATCAGCGCAATGTTTGAACAAGAAGGGATCTTCCCAAAAGTAGTTCACTACATCTTTGAAGAATTTTGCCCTTTTGTATTTTTGCTGGAATGGTGGGGTTATTCCACATGCTAAAAAGTTAGCGATGTCGGAAAACCATGGACACGCCTGATCGTGTAAATGCAACGCAAACAGTTGTTCGTCTGGAAAATCCTCATTGATGGCTTTATCATTTTTATCAATTTCTAATCGAGATAAATGGTCAGCAGCACCATTATCTCGGCCTCGCCTATCTTTTATTACGATGTCAAATTCCTGCAACAGAAGTACTCACCTGATTAATCGAGGTTTGGCATCTTGTTTGCTGAACAAGTATCTCAGTGCAGAGTGATCTGTGTACACTATGGTTTTCGTACCAATAAGGTACTGTCTGAATTTATCAAACGCGAAAACCACAGCGTACATTTCTTTTTCCGTGGTGGTGTAGTTGATTTGGGCTTCATTCAGGGCGTGACTTGCGTAATGAATTACACAATGTTTCCCTTCCTTATGTTGCCCAAGTACTGCACCCACGGATAAATCGCTTGCATCGCACATTACCTCGAAAGGTATTGACCAATCGGGTGGTTGTACTATTGGGGCAGAAATCAACATCTTTTTGAGCGTGTCAAAGGCTTGGACACACGCTTCATTTATTAAAAAGGAATTTTCTTTACAAAGCAAATTAGTGAGCGGCTTGGCAATTTTAGAAAAATCCTTAATGAATCTCCGGTGAAAACCGGCATGCCCTAAGAAGCTCCTAACTGCTTTAATAGAATTAGGAAGAGGGAGATTGGAGATGACTGAAACTTTGGCTGGATCGACTTCAATGCCTGCTCGTGAAATGCGATGACCTAACACTATGCCCTCAGTGACCATGAAATGACACTTTTCCCAGTTTAAAACCAAGTTAGTGTCCTCACATCTCTTTCGAATTTTAGCAAGATTGGTCAGACATTCTTCAAATGTATCTCCATATACAGAGAAGTCATCCATGAAAACTTCAATGCACTTTTCGATAAATTCGGAAAATATAGACATCATGCAACGTTGAAAAGTGGCAGGTGCATTACACAAACCAAAAGGCATGCGCCTATAGGCAAAAGTGCCATAGGGGCATGTAAAAGTTGTTTTTTCGTGATCCTCACTGGCGATCACTATTTGATTGTATCCTGAATAACCATCCAAAAAACAATAAAACTCGCTTCCCGCCAACCGTTCCAACATTTGATTGATAAAAGGTAAAGGGAAATGGTCCTTGCGAGTGGCCTCGTTCAACTTCCGGTAGTCTATGCAGACCCTCCATCCGGTGACCGGCCGTGTGGCAATTTCCTCCCCTTTTTCATTCTTGGTTATGCACATCCCACTCCGCTTGGGAACAACCTGCACAGGACTGACCCATTTGCTGTCAGAAATTGGGTATATAATACCGGCATCTAACAGCTTGATCACTTCCTTTCTTACCACTTCTTGCATGGTGGGTTCAATCTTCGTTGGGGCTGGCGTGAAGGCTTGAAATTCTCCTCCATTAGAATCATGTGCATACAAACAGAAGGGCTTATTCCTTTGATGTCAGAAATGGTCCAACCGATTGCACGCACATGTTCTTTAAGCACCCCCACCAGAGCATTTTCTTGATCTTGTGTCAGCTTAGCTGACACAATTACCGGTAACATTTTATGTTCGGCGAGAAACGCATACTTAAGATGGTCCGGTAGCACTTTTAGTTCAAGCTCTGGTGGGCATTCCATCGAAGGAAGTAATTTGTGAGAATTAGATGGGGGAAATTCAGATTTACCTTTCGGATCCTGCATTAGCACAGGATCTGCCTCCTCTTGGTTGGCGTCGTCATGGAAATCGGCGCCGTCAAATTCCTCCAAATCCCCAGTTTCAGGATCGGCGAAATGGACGGCGCTGCAGTCTTCGTGCTCCTCGCCAGCAGGCTTCAGTACCTGCTTTGAATAGTCATTATCCATCATCTTTACATCATCAAATTCAGAGTCTAGCTCTCTCTCCTCACTCCTAACTATTACATTATCAAAGGAAAAACAAGAATTGTCATTTGGGAATCTCTGCAGTTGAGCCATGTCGAAAACGACCTCCTCTCCGTCCACTCGGAGCGTCACCTTGCCAGATTTGGCGTCGATCAAGGCTCCGCCTGTGGCCAGGAATGGCCTGCCTAAGATGAGGCATGTCGGAATCCTCTTCGATGTCCAAAATGATAAAATCCACTGGAAATGGCATGCTGCCTGCCTTGATGATTACATCTTTCATGATCCCGACTGGCCTTGTAATTGATCTATCCGCCAGTTGGAGCCTCATTTTGATGGGTTCCACCACTCCAAGCTTAAGACATTTTACCATAGTTAATGGCATGACGTTTATGCTGGAGCCAAGGTCGCATAATCCTTGTCCAGCGCTGATTTGACCAATCCTGATCGGCAGAGTATAGCATTCGGGGTCTTCTTTCTTCTCTGGCAGCTTCTTTTGAATGATAGCACTGCAAGTGCTGTTGAGTACCACTAGTTCATCCTGCTCAACCTTTCTTTTTCCTGAAACCATTTCTTTTAAGAACTTAGCATAGGTTGGCATTTCAGAGATCATTTCAATCAAAGGAATGGTAATCTCAACTTCTTGCAGCCTTTTTAGAAAATTTTCAAACTGCAGGTCTTGTTGTTTATTTTTAAGTCTGGCCGGGTATGGCACCCTTGGCATAAACTTTTCATTATCAAAATGTTTTTGTGGTGAAGGGTCAGAAATTTTACCTTCACCTTTACCAGTTTTTCCACCGAGTTCTGCTGTCTCAGTTTCTTTTTCTTTTTCTTCTTCCTCCTCTGTTCCTGATTTTCCTCAAAACTTTCTTTGTCAGACTCCTTCCCTTTCACTTCTTTGATTTGTGGCCCTGCCAGAACCTTGCCTGATTTTAACATGATAGCCTTACACTGGGGGTTCTTTTCCGAACTGCTTGGCAAAGTTCCCTGATCTCTTTCTGAAGTTCTTTGGCCATCTGGGTTACCTGGGTTTCTACATTTCTAATGGAAGCCCGCAATTGTCTGTTTATCTCCTTCTGGCTTGAGATGAATTCAGTCATTATGTTCTCAAGCCTAGAAGGTGGCTTCTGCTGAGATGGATTCCACTGGTTCTGGGCTTGGTTTTGGTTAGGAGCAAATTGGTTTTGTGGCTGGTTCTGATTGGGGACAAATTGATTCTGTGGCTGCTGAAAGTTTTGAAAATTTTGGTTCTGGGGTGGCCTAGCTAGAATCTGGGGTTGAAAGTTCGGGTTGAAATGCTGGGGCCTGGGTTGGTTAAACTATTGAGGCTGGGTTAACAGGTGCGAATTCAAGGCGTTGTTGTTGGAATATGAGAGGTTAGGGTGCCGGTTTTGGAATCCACCTGCATAGTTGCAGCTCTCATTCGTCACCTGTTGACAAGCTTCAGTAGGATGTGGACCCTGGCACAATCCACAAACATGTTCAGCATTTTGGGAAGAACTTCCAGATTCTTGATTTAGGCCAACACGGCCACTTGATCTTTCAACTTGTCTAATTCAGATTTGCCTGCTGTACCTACAGCACATAAACCACGAGGAGGAGGGGGATCAAAATCATCAGTTAAGACAGATCTGTTTACACTCATTGTTTCAATCTTGCCCCAGGCTTGATCCATTGGCATGTGGAGCAAATGTTGACCACCAGCAGCATCAAGCATGTACTTCCAGGATGGGGTCAAACCGCTGTAGAATTTCCTCAGTTGTTCCCACTCATGGAAACCATGTTGGGGACATTTTCTGAGTAGGTTGAAGAATCGCTCCTTAGCGTCATACATGGATTCGTCTGGTTTCATCTTGAACTCTGCAATTTTGGATCGGCATTCATCCACCTTGGATTCCGGGAAGTATTTTGCCAAGAAGTTTCTGATCACTTCCTCCCATGTGGACTTCTGATTGACTGGCAGCGATTTGTACCACGTCCGGGCTCCACTAGACAAAGAGAAAGGAAACAATCTCAAACGAATAGTGTTAGGGGATAGATTATGATTTTTGATGGTGTCACACAGTTCCAAGAAGGTCTGCAGATGATCATGCGGGTCTTCATGACTTGCCCCTGCAAACTGGTTGCTTTGAACAAGATTGATGAGTGTCGACTTTAATTCGAAATTCCTGGCCAAGAATGGAGCTTGTCCAGGAATGTTCAAATATGGCTCCAGGATGGGCTGCATATAGTCAGCAGCTGCTGCTTGTTGGTTGTTCCCTGGCCCTCCTTGATAGTGCTTGTGGGTAGTAGTTCTGATGTGGGTAATAATTCCTGGGATCATTGAAATCATTTGGGTTGGGAGGATTCTGATGCTGATTGAATTGAGGGTTCTGAAACTGAGGATTCTGGAAGTGCTGGTTGTTTGGATTATTCTGGTTTAGTGGGTTATTGAATTGGTTTTGGGGAGGTGGTGGGTTGAGATTTTGATTGCCGATGTTGGGCAGATTCCCCTCATCTTGAATTTCATTCAGTGGAGGGTCATCTGTCTCATCGCCATCTCCATCTCGGTTCTCATGCAGTGGTGGTGGGTTATTGTCAATGATGACAGGGTTATCGGGAATGACGGGTGGATTGTTGCCTGGTAACTGTGCCGTGTCCGAACCTCCGCTGCTCGTACTGGAAGAAAATTGTCTTACACGTTCCCTCCTTTCCTTCTCATTCCTCTGCTTAGTGAGGACTCTGATTCGTCTAACTTCCCTTTCTATTTCGAGGTTGAGTGGAAGTTCAGGTGGTGTTTCCTTTCTCCGTTGCATGTACAGCTTCGTTCAATGAGGGAAGTACCTGCAACCATCCCCAGGTTAGAACTGGTGTAGAAGTATTATTTCTCAGAAATCAACATCCTCACATTTAGAGCTTTACTGCTCTAATTGTGTGATTGATTTTTGAGACTGGAATATTTTTGTTTTGAATAGAGTATGTACACTAGCTATGAGTAAATCAGGAGTTTAATTCTCTTATAAAATGGCGCTGCATCCTCCCCGGCAACGGCGCCATGAAACTTTTGACAGATTTCCCGCACGAGTATTTTCGAAATAAAGAATAGAATCCCGGTCTTGATTTTATTTAATGAAAATCAATTTATGATTACGGAGTTGGGATTAGGGATATATGTATAGGTTGTCACGTTTTTATTACTCGTGTTAAGAAACTGTGGCTCGAAAGCGCACGGTGTCAAAAATTGCAATAATTTGTAGGTAAGTCCGGATCGTTCACTGGAGGATGTGCGATGGAAGCAGGTCCCACGCCATTTTACAAGATTTTCAACTCGGTTACTCGAATCAGTTTGAGAAGTTTTCTAACAACTACCTTACAGAATTTAAACTAGTTAAGAAAGCAATTAAAGCTAATCTACAAGCATGAAAAATTCTATTCCAGTATGCAGATAAGTTTAATGCTAAAAAGCAATTAACTTTAGGTCTAGAAAGCAGGTAATTTACCCTATGGAAGCATTAAAATTATTCTAAGAAATGCTGTGATCTAAGCTATACTAGCTATGAAGCTGACTCAAAATGATGACAGAATGGGCAGGGAGAGAAGAATAAAGATTGGACAAGATTTAGGTAAAGCATAATTAAACTTCCATTTTTATACACAGTTCTTTGTTTGGGATAATCCTGTCAGATAGCTAGTTCTCATGCTCTCGGTACTATGTTCCCTTTAACAGACAAGTACTTACAGTATGAGTTTACATGTTCTTAAGACCACAAATTCTAAGATACCACAGATTCATAACTGCCCCGGCCAGGGTATGTTATTTCATCTGTGGTGGATAAGCAACACCCGACAAATCATTAGTTGAAGTGCCAAGTACTGCTATCATTCTCCCATGTCACACCCAAAGTCTACAAACAAACCTGAACTATCCCTTAACTCTCAGTCCTAGTAGCAGTTAGAAGATCTAGTGACGCATCCGAGTGACCTCTACAAAAGCATTTAAAAGAAAGCAGTAAAGAAAGCATTTTAAAGAAAGCAGTTAAAACCCTATCACTCGGAGGTTTCAAAAGCTTCGTACTGGTAGTAAAAGAAAGCCCCCCGTCAGGATGACCGGATGTGGATTAAGAATTCCCGGATCTCGATGAACCGCTCGCAGTGTTCACTTCCTTCCAGGTGGTTATGAGATACAAACTAATGAAATGAACTAATTAATTAGTTCGTTCCGGATGCACTCACTCAGGACTCAAAAATAGGCTTTGGCAGAAGAGGATAGCAGTTGAAAGGAACTCAACGCTATCTTAGAAAATAGCCAAGGCCTACGCATTGTTTCTTTAGAATTATCTGTCACACTGTATTTGAATCCAAGTGGATCTCATCTCGGTGTGACAGTTAAGACTAGATTCCCAATACATAGCAATTTTGGAAAATAATAGATTTGAAAACCATTCCCTAAACAGGTACTAGACTCTCAATAAGAACACAGACCCTTTCAGTCTAGAAGAGACCTAATCGCTGACTCTGCTTCTAATTCCACAAAATTTAATCCTTGACAGAATATGAACTAGTCATAACTGAGGAATTTGTCCCTTACTTGGATCTGGATTTTATAAATGAATTTTTATTGGAAATTTAATATGCATTATCTATTTAAATCTAGACTTCTACTGTCCAAGGGAAGGATCCCAAAATATTATAAACCACAATCATTACATAATAATATCATGCATACAGATGTATGGAAGTGTAAAATTAATCAACCCAAAATATAAAAGTGGGTTTAGACAGAATGTGGAACACAGATATGAAGTGGCCGGGAGGCCAATAGAGGTGGCAGAATAATCGGGTGGATTGCAAACATTTGCTATCCAGTTTCCCAATTATTCGGATGGAGTTAACTTAGATAGTAGAAACCCTATAATGGCAGTGTCGCTACCAGTTGGGCCCCTACTGTCTGTGAATTCAGATAAAAACCTACATGCTTCCTCTCTGCAGTATTCATCAGCTAATATTGACGGATATCAACCGACTTCTATTACAGATTGGAATTTGGGTTTGGAAATTAAGGTAAAGAGAATAAAAACTGTATTTGGATAATAACTAACTGAGTGGCTACTTCATTTCCCGATAAAAGGACCGTTCGCCTGACCTCGTTAATTATTATCCAAACCATGCAAAATAACAAACAGTAATTAATATTTAGACTACGGGCTACTTCATTTACCGGTGAGGGGACCGTTCGCCGACATTATTCTGTAATATCTTTTACTGTTCATTCATACATCACGAAAAAGACAAAATGAGAAATGAAAAATAAATAGGATAAAAGAGGATGCCTTGTACGAGAGACATTGGTTTCTCATACAAGGTTATGGAATTAATCCATAATTAATGACTTAAATAACCCTTCATACCGTAATTAATTACAGTCCGGATTATCTGCTTAAGGCATTAAAGTTTTGTTTATAGAAAAATATTTTAATGAGAATTGAACAAAAATCCTTTAATCATGGAAATTATTGACCTTAATTATTGCTAATCATGATCTTTAATTAATGACTTAAGGGTTCAATTATTTAAGTGAGAGAATGGAGAATAAAAATTTCGGCAGCATAATACCTTATATTGCAAACTAGGATATTACATCTTAACCCGTGGGGTTAAGACGTGAGTGATGCAATATAATGGAGGATTAGAAATCAGAATTTTTGGAGATTAAAAAGATAGGGATCCTGTCTTGATACCATAATTTGTGTCGCTAGCCGAAGTTCGCGACATGGGTATCTCGACAGAATAAATTTTAGAAATTTTTGGTCGGCTAGGCTTTGTGTCGCTAGAAAGGAAGTGTGTCGCGAGACATGGTCACTCGACAGGAGTCTGGCGCCACAAGGCTTTGCTGAAAATTTTCTAAGTGTTTGGGTCCCAGTCGCGAAACTCAAAAATTGTGTCGCGAGACGTGGTCTCGCGACAGGATGGTTTAGCGACTGGGGTTTTCAAAAATATTATCAAGGCATAATTTCCTGTCTCGAAGCAAAAGTGTGTCGCGAACCGTGGGTTCGCGACAGGGGTTTCTCGACAGAGCCATTCAGAGAAAACCGCAAGAGTTTTGGTCCTCGGTTGTTAAGCACAGATTGTGTCGCGAACCGTGGGTTCGCGACAGGAGTGCCTCGCGACTGAGGTTTTTAAACAATTTTGAGACAAGTGTCCCTAGCACTCATGCCGCGAGACTATCTTCCTGTCGCTAGACGTGGTCTCGTGACATGAAGAGGCTAGCGACATGGACGTGTTCAGGACACATGTCAGAAGGGAACAGTGGCATGCATTATGCGTGATCTCACCCATTTCAGATTAAAAAGCTATTCTGCCCTAAAATGACCAAACACAAATTTAAATCTACAAGAACATGCTCGAACACAGAAAATAGTACGAAGAAGAACAATATTTAAAAAAAAACAAACCCTAATCTAGGCTTAACCACACATAAGCATGCACCATCCAAAAATAAAAGAGAACAGTAAGCAATAACAAGAAATAAGGGTCAAATGACCCAAAAGAGAAATGAAAGCAGTAAATCCATGGGTTTACAACACCCATTTCATGATTTTGGAACACCATTTGATGAATATTTTCCCATTTTATTAGATAGTTTGTTAATACCCATCATTTGGATATTACAAACCCTAAAAACAAGCTCAATAACAAAATAAAACTGTGAATAGTGGCTACCTAAACTATTTAAAACAAGAACATTAAAATAAAACTAATCTAAGCTAAGCTAATGCAAAAAATTAAATAATACAAAAAAAAGATAAAACTAAACTAAGAACTACCTAGAGAGATATCTCCAACTATGTCTTCAAGCAAAAAATGAATTTCTCTAACCCCTGAGCACATAGGGATCACCATCTATTTATAGAAGTGAAACCCTAGGCCCATGGGCCTTGATCCTGAGGCCCACACGGGTCGAGAGGCTCACACACATCACAACCATGTCTTGACCACACTGGTTTTTCCATGTTACTTCTTTCTGCTCCTTCTTTTTGGTGGTTCCGAACTTCTGCAAGACAGACAAACAAGACGCATTAGATTTTCTCCAAATATCAACATCCTCACATTTAGAGTCTTAGTACTCTAAATGTTTAATTGATCTTTGGGTACTCTCTTGTCGTGAAATAAGTACTATAAATATATACTCTATATATATATATATATACTGAAATTTTTGTATTTTTAAATGCTGTTTCTTATTGAATGTAAGCCGGGTCTGCCACTGCTTGGCTTTCTTTCTCCGGATCGAACTGTCCAAGGTACTCTTTTAATCGTTGTCCATTCACCACTATATCGCCCCTATCAGTTAGGATCCTGACAGCTCCATTTTTGAACACCTCTAGTACTTCATGTGGTCCTTCCCATCTAGATTTGAGCTTTCCGGGGAACAGCTTCAACCTAGTATTGAACAATAACACATGTTGACCAACATAAAAATACTTAGGTTTGATCCGGCGATCGTGTAACTTCTGGGTCCGCTCCTTGTAAATTCGAGAGCTTTCATAAGCTTGCGCTCGTATTTCCTCAATTTCATTGAGGTCCAACTTACGTTTGCTCTGAGCAACTTTCGGATCGAAGTTAAGCGTTTTAACGGCCCAGTAAGCTTTATGCTCTAGCTCTACAGGCAAATGACAGGCTTTTCCGAAGACAAGTCTGTAAGGGGACATCCCGATGGGAGTCTTATATGCTGTGCGATATGCCCATAGTGCATCATTGAGCTTACGTGCCCAATCCTTACGGGTTATCCCGACAGTGGCTTCGAGTATATGTTTGATTTCGCGATTGGATACTTCGACCTGACCACTAGTCTGAGGATGATAAGGCGTGCCTATCTTATGGAGGATCCCTTTTTTACTCATTAAAGTTTCAAAACCTTTATTAATAAAGTGTGTTCCTCCATCAGATATCACCACCCTAGGTACGCCAAATCGACTGAAAATGTTGTTCTTGAGGAACTTGATGACTTGGCTACCATCATTGGTCGGTAATGCGACAGCCTCGACCCATTTGGATACGTAATCGACAGCCACCAAGATATAGTAGTTTCCCCCAGATGGTGGAAACGGTCCCATGAAGTCAATGCCCCACACATCAAAGATCTCAAGTGTGAGAATCCCCTTTTGAGGCATCTCATCCCTCTTGGAGATGTTTCCTAATCTTTGGCATCTGTCACAGCCCTTCACAAATGTCCTGCAATCCGCATAGATGTGAGGCCAATAAAATCCACATTCGAGGACCTTGTGGGCCGTTCGAGCGGGACCGTGGTGACCTCCATATTCTGATTCATGGCATTTTCTGACAATTTGATAGGCTTCATGCTCGGTCACACATCGCCTGATTATTGAATCGGCGCAGTGTTTGAAGAGATAAGGTTCTTCCCAGAAGTAACTTAATACATCTCGTTTGAACTTATTCCTCTGATGATAGTTCGAAAACTGTGGGGTTATTCCGCACGCCAAGAAGTTAGCGATGTCGGAAAACCATGGACAAGCTTGATTATGCAGATGCAATGCGAACAACTGTTCGTCCGGAAACTCTTCATTGACGGCTTTTTCCTTTTTATCATTATCTAATCGAGATAAGTGGTCAGCAGCACCATTATCTCGACCTCGCCTATCTTTTATTATGATGTCGAATTCTTGCAACAGAAGTACCCACCTGATTAATCGAGGTTTTGCATCTTGTTTGCTAAACAAGTATCTCAATGCTGTATGATCGGTGTATACTATGGTCTTCGTACCTATCAGATACTGTCTGAACTTGTCAAACGCGAAGACCACAGCATACATCTCTTTCTCCGTTGTGGTGTAGTTAATTTGGGCTTCATTCAGGGCATGACTTGCGTAATGAATTACGCAATGTCTCCCATCCTTATGCTGTCCCAGAACTGCGCCTACGGCGAGACCACTAGCATCGCACATCACCTCGAAAGGCAGTGACCAATCGGGTGGTTGCACTATCGGTGCAGAAACCAACATCTTCTTGAGCGTGTCAAAGGCTTGGACACACGCTTCATTTATTAAGAAAGGATTTTCTTTACAAAGCAGATTAGTGAGCGGCTTGGCAATTTTAGAGAAATCCTTAATGAATCTCCGGTAAAAACCGGCATGCCCTAAGAAGCTCCTAACTGATTTGATCGAGTTAGGAAGAGGGAGATTGGAAATGATGGAAACTTTGGCTGGATCAACTTCAATGCCTGCACGAGAAATGCGATGACCTAACACTATGCCCTCAGTGACCATAAAATGGCACTTTTCCCAATTTAAAACCAAGTTAGTGTCCTCACACCTCTTTAAAATCTTAGCAAGATTGGTCAAACAATCTTTGAACGTATCTCCATATACAGAGAAGTCATCCATGAAGACCTCAATGCATTTTTCGATAAATTCAGAGAAAATAGACATCATGCATCTTTGAAAAGTAGCAGGTGCATTGCACAAACCAAAAGGCATCCGTCGATAGGCAAAAGTGCCGTACGGGCAAGTAAAAGTGGTTTTATCATGGTCTTCACTAGAAATAACAATCTGATTATAACCAGAATAACCATCCAAAAAGCAATAAAACTCTCTCCCTGCCAACCTCTCAAGCATTTGATCAATGAATGGCAATGGAAAATGGTCCTTGCGTGTGGCCTCGTTCAGCTTCCGGTAATCGATACAAACTCTCCATCCGGTCACTGGCCTGGTTGCAACCTCTTCTCCTTGCTCATTCTTGGTTATGCACATCCCTCCTCGTTTGGGTACGACCTGCACTGGGCTAACCCATTTGCTATCAGAGATAGGATAGATTATACCAGCATCTAAGAGCTTGATAACTTCTTTCCTTACCACTTCTTGCATAAGGGGATTCAATCGCCTCTGAGGTTGACGGGAGGGTTTAAACTCTTCTTCCATTAGAATCCTGTGCATGCAAATAGACGGGCTTATTCCTTTTATATCAGAAATGGTCCAACCTATTGCATGTACATGTTTCTTAAGAACGGCCACCAGAGCATTTTCTTGCTCTTGGGAGAGCTTAGCCGAAACAATCACGGGTAACTTTTTATGTTCTGCGAGAAACGCATACTTGAGATGATCGGGTAATGTTTTAAGTTCAAGCTCTGGTGGACATTCAACGGAAGGGAGTAGTTTGCGAGAAATGGGTAGTGGGAGAACAGATTTACCTTCGGGATCCTGCATCAGTACAGGATCCTCTTCTTCCTATTGGTTGGCGTCATCATAGAATTCGATGCCGTCAAACTCCTCCAGATCCCCTGTTTCGGGATCGGCAAAGTGAACGGCTTTGCATCCTTTGTGCTCCACGCCAGCAGGCTTCAGTACCTGCTTTGATGATTCATCCAGCATCATTTCACAATCAAGTTCAGAGTCTGGCTCTTCCCTAACTATTACATTTTCAAATGAAAAACAAGAACTGTCATTCGGAAATTTCTGCAATTTCTCCATATCAAAGATGATCTCCTCGCCATCGACCCTTAAGGTGACCTTTCCGGATTTGGCGTCAATCAGTGCACCACCAGTGGCTAGAAATGGTCGTCCAAGGATAAGTGGCATTTCAGAATCCTCTTCAATGTCGAGGATGATGAAGTCGACCGGGAAAAGAACCTGCCCGGTTTTGACCACAACATCCTTAAGGATTCCTACGGGCTGAGTGATCGATCTGTCTGCAAGTTGCAGTCTCATCTTGACCGGTTGAATTTCTCCAAGCTTAAGGCGAATAGCCATAGCTAGTGGCATCACATTGATGCTTGATCCTAAATCACAAAGCCCCATACTCACTTTGGCCTTTCCGAATTGTACTGGAAGTGTGCAACATCCGGGGTCCTCCTTCTTTTCAGGCATTCTCCTCTGAACGATGGCACTGCATGTGCTGTTGAGAATAATTACCTCTTCCTGCTCAACCTGCCTTTTTCCTGAAATCAATTCTTTCAAGAACTTAGCATAGATGGGCATTTCGGAAATCATTTCTGTGAGAGGAATGGTTATCTCTACAGACTTTAATCGTTGCAGAAATTTCTTGAATTTAAGATCATGTTCTTTATTTTTAAGACGCGCAGGATAAGGAATCCTGGGCATGTACTTATTATTAGCATTTTTTGGTGGTGAAGGGAAGGAAGTTGTACCTTCACCTGTACCCTTATCTGTTTCAGCCGTTTCAGGCGCAGCTTCAGTCTGCAATTCGGCTGTTTCTTTTTCCGCTTCGTTCTCATTATCAGCTTCCTTACCAGCATTGCCAACAATATCATCTTCTTCACATTCTGCTCCAGTATCTGCTCCCTTCGGTCCAGCTAGTACTCTTCCAGATTTCAAGGTTATTGCCTTGCATTGCGGGTTCTTTTCCGCAGTGCTTGGCAGTGTACCTTTGTCCCTTTTCTGCATCTCATTAGCCATCTGTGTAACTTGGGTCTCCACATTTCTGATGGAGGCTTGCAGTTGATTGTTGATCTCTTTCTGACTAGTGATGAAATCCGTCATCAAATTCTCAAGCCTTGAAGGAGGCTTTTGATTCTGATTCTGATTTTGATTCTGATTCTGATTCCACTGGCCTTGGTTTGGGACAAACTGAGGCTGGAAACTCTGATTGGGCTGAAAGTTCTGGAAGTTCTGAGGCGGCCTCTGCTGGATTTGAGGTTGAAATCCTGGGTTCTGAAAGTGTTGGCCCCTGTTCTGAACAAATCCCTGATTCTGCTGAGGGTTGAACTGTTGTTGCTGTGGCTTGTTCAAGAGATGTGAATTCAAGGCGTTGTTGTTTGAGTAAGACAAATTCGGGTGTCTATTTGGAAAAGCTCCTGCATAGTTACAGCTCTCAGCTGTGATTTGCTCGCATGTGTCAGTTGCATGAGCACCTTGACACAGTCCACAGATCACATCAGCTTGCTGTCCCTGCGCAGAACTTCCAACTCCTTAATTTACAGACAACGCTGCCACTTGCTCTTGAAGCTTTTCAATGTCTGACTTCTCTACTGTACCTACAACACACAAACCACGAGGGGGAGTGAGATTACCATCATCTGTTAGAACAGAACGGTTGACACTCATGGCTTCAATCTTTGCCCAGGCTTGGTCCATCGGTATGTAGAGCAAATGTTGACCACCAGCAGCATCGAGCATGGATTTCCATGCTGGGGTCAGACCACTGTAGAACTTCCTCAGTCTCTCCCAGTCATGGAAGCCATGTTGAGGACACTTTCTGAGCAGGTTGAAGAATCTTTCCTTTGCATCATACAAGGACTCGTCTGGTTTCATTTTGAATTCCGCAATTTTGGAGCGGCATTCATCCACCTTGGACTCCGGAAAGTATTTTGCTAGGAAGTTTCTGATCACATCTTCCCATGTAGACTTCTGATTTACGGGCAGTGACTTGTACCATGTTCGTGCTCCGCTTGTCAGAGAGAAGGGAAATAGCCTTAGTCGAATAGTGTTTGCATGTACATCACGATTTTTGATCGTGTCACACAATTCTAGGAAGGTTTGCAGGTGATCATGGGGGTCTTCATGGCTTGCTCCGGCAAACTGGTTGCTCTGGACTAGATTGATTAGGGCCGGTTTCAATTCGAAGTTCCTAGCCAAGAATGGAGCTTGTCCAGGAATATTCAGATATGGCTCTAAAATCGGCTGCATGTAATCAGCAGCAGCTGCTGCTTGATGATTGTTCTCAGGCCCGCCTTGGTACTGCTGTGGGTAGTAGTTCTGAGGCATGAAGTAGTTCCTCGGATCATTGAAATCATTCGGATTCGGGGGGTTCTGATGGGGGTTATGGTATTGCTGATTTTGCTGGTTTGGTTGGTTCTGGTTGTTTGGTGGGTTTTGATGGTTTGGATTGGGAGGGGGTGCCTCGAAGTGCTGCTGCTCCATGTTTGGTGGGTTCCCACCTCCTTGTATGATCTGGGGAGGGGGACCATCCAAATCATCGTGATCAGCATCTTCGGGGTCTTCCTCAATGTTGTGAAGTGGGGGATTGGGTTGAATGATTGGTGGGATGTCAGGGTTTGCCATTTCGGAAATATCGCTGCTGGTGCTTGGCGAAAGTAGTGCCTGTCGTTCCCGTTCCCTTCTTCGTTTAGTCTCCGCCCTAAGACGTCGAGCTGTCTTTTCTATCTCTGAATTAAACGGGATCTCGGCTGGTGTCTGCTTCCTCCTTTGCATAGAACAACGGCTTCAATGATGACAGTACCTGTACAATCCCCAGGTTAGAATTGGTTCTGAAGGTGAATATTTATAATTATATGTATAAGCTAATCTAGGAGCAATGAGGAATGTAATTCTCTAAATAAAACGGCGCTGCATCCTCCCCGGCAACGGCGCCATGAAACTTTTGACAATTTCGTCAACACGAGCGTTTTCCAAAATATACCAGGTTAGATTTATTAAATGAAAAGAGTTATGATTCACGGGAAAGGGTTTAGGGATATATCAAGATTATTAGTCTTTTTATTACTCAAGTGTGGTGCTTTGGTTTCAAATGGCGTTGTGGTCCTCTCTGTCATGAAATGTTGACAAATCTCATGGCACAGCCGGGATAGGTTGACCTTCAGCCTGTCACACTGAGGATCCCCGGCAAATATGCCATGATACTTCTCATCAATTCTTGCCATGAGAATTCCTGCCATGAAACTTTTGACAGACTCCCACTACACGAGTATTTTCCGAAAAATCATGATCCTGGTTTAGGTTTTAATTAATGAAACCAAATTATGATGTCGGGGTTGTGATTAGGGATATATTTATAAGTAGTCATGTTTTTATTGCTCGTGTTTAAGAAACTGTGGCCCGAAAGCGCACGGTGTCAAAAATTGCAGTAATTTATAGTAAGACCGGATCGTTCACTGGAGGATGTGCGATAGAAGCAGGGCCCACGTCGTTTTACTAGATTTTCCATTCGTATTGCTCAATGGGTTTGAAAGGTGATTAATAACAACTGACATAAATTTAAACTAGATTACAAAAGCGATTAAAGTTACTCTACAAAGCGAAGAAATCTATTCTAGAAAGCGGGTAAAAATTATTCTAAGAATGCGATAAACATTATCTATGAAAGCAGGGAAAATTTACATTGTGCCAACCGTGAAGCTGAATCACAATGTAGACAGAAGGGACAGGAAGAAAAGAATGAAATTTGGACAAGATTGAGATATAGCAATAATAAACTTCCATTTTTATACGCAGATCTTTGTTTGGGATAATTCTACCAGATAGCTAATTCTCATGCTCTCAATAATGCTTTCCCTTTAACAGAAAGGTACTTACAATATGAGTTTACATGTTCTTAAGACCGCAAATTCTAAGATACCACAGATTCGTAACTGCCCTGGCCTGGGTGTGTTACTTCATCATGTGGTGGAAAAGCAACACCTGACATATCATTTATTGAAATGCCAAGTACTACTATCATTCTCCCATGTCACACCCAAAGATTCTAATCAAGTTCTGAACTATCCCTTAAATGTCAATCCTAGTGGCAGTTACACAACTCTCAATACAACCGAGTGACCTCTAATGAAAGCGGTTAAAAGAAAGCAGTAAAGAAAGCATTTAAAACCTATCACTCGGAGGTTTTGAAAATCTGACCCTGGTAGTAAAAGACAGCTCCCCCTCAGGATGAAGGAGTGTGGATCAAGAATTCCCGGCTCTTGGCGAAATGCTTGCAGTGTTCACTTCCTTCCGGGTGATTATGAGATACAAACTAATGAAACGAACTAATGATTTAGTTCGTTCCGGATGCACTCACTCAGGACTCAAAAATAGGCTTTGGCAGGAGAGGATAGCAGTTGAAAGAAAACTCAACCCTATCTTAGAAAATAACCAAGGCCTGGATGATGTTCCTCTGAGATTATTTACTACACTGTATTTGAGTCCAAGTGGGCCCCATCTCGGTGTAGTATTTAATCTTAGATTTCCAACAACCAGCAATTTTGGAAAATAATGGATTTGAAAATCATTCCCTATCAGGTACTAGACTCTCAGTAAAAACACAGACCCTTTCAGTCTAAGCGAGACCTAATCGCTGAATCTGTTTCTAATTTCCCAGAATACAACCCTTGACAGGATATGAATTAGTCATAACTGAGGAATTTATCCCTTACTCAGTCCGGATTTTATAAAGAGATTTTTTTGTTGGAAATTTATTAAGCAATATCTATTTGAGATCTAGACTTCTATTGTCCAAGGGAAGGATCCCAAAATAATTATAGACCACAAAAGTACATAATATTATCATGCATAAGGATATAGGGAAGTGTAAAATCAATTGACCCAAAATATAGATGCGGGTCTAGACAGAAGGTGAAACACAGATATGAAGTGGTCGAGGGACCAAAGTAATGGCAGAATAATCAGGTGGGCTGTAAACATCTACTGTCCATTTTCCCAATTACTCGGATGGAGTGAATTTGGACAGCTTAGACCCTATAATGGTAGTGTCAATACCAGTTGGGTCTCCACTGTCTGTGAATTCGGATAAAAACCTACATGCTTCCCTTCTATAATGATCGTCAGTTGGCATTGACTGATGCCAACTGACTCCCATTACAGATTGGAATTTGGGTTTGGAAATTAAGATAAGAAAAATAAAACTGTATCTGGATGGGAGTCAGCCGAGCAGCTATTATAACCCCGGATGGGCGAACCGCCAAGGCTTCCACTGACAGTCATCCAGACCATGCAAAATAACAATTAGTAATTAATACCCAGAATACGAGCTAGTTATCCATGAGGGAATACCCGCCAACATTAGTCTGACGTATTCTTTACTAATGGTTACACACAACACGCAAAGACAAAATCAATAAGAAATGAAAGAAAATTCCTTGTATGAGAGACATTGGTTTCTCATGCAAGGTTGTGGATTGGATCCACAATTGATGGTCTTAAATAATCCTTCCTCCCATAATTAATTACAGTCCGGATTATCTGTTTTAAGCCATCAAGATTTTGTTTATAGAGGAGTGTTTTAATGGCAATTGAACAAAGGTCCTTTAATCATGATGATTATTGATGTTTGATTATTACTAATCTCAGTCTTTAATCATTGGTGACTCAAGGGTTCAATTAATTAAGTGATGCAAATGGAGAATCAAAATTTGGGCAGCATAACACCCGATATTGCAATTCCAGAATGTTACACCCTAACCCGTGGAGTTATGATGTGAGTGTTGCAATATAATGTAGGAAGAGAATGAAGATTGTTTGAGATTAGAAAGAGAGAGAGGAACCTTTGTCGCGATACCATAAATTTTGTCGCGGTCCGAGGTCCGCGACATGGATATCCCGACAAGTTTTTAGAATTTTTGGCAGCATAACGCCCCTTTGTCGCTATGCAAGATTTTGTCGCGGAACGTGGTTCCGCGACAAGAGTGTTTCGCGACAAGGTGTTTCGCGACAAAGGATTTCCAGAAAATTCTTAAAGCATTTGAACCTTTGTCGCTATGCATGGAAATTTTGTCGCGGAACGTGGTTCCGCGACAAAGTGTTCAAAGGATAAGGAACATGGCATGATTTTTCTGTCTCAGAATGGGATTTTGTCGAGGAACGTGGTTCCGCGACAAGATGATTCCGCGACAAAAAGCCATGCAGACAAAATGCTAGAGTTTGGCTCCTTTGTCGCTATGCATGGAAGGTTTTGTCGCGGAACGTGGCTCCGCGACAAGGTGTTCCGCGACAAAGGGTTTTAAATTATGGAGACAAGTGTCTTGAAACACCTTGGTCGCGGAACAACCATTTTGTCGCGGAACGTGGTTCCGCGCCAAAAGGCGGTTGGCGGCCAAGGTGGTTCAGGACAAAAGTCAGAAAAAGCAGAAATGAACAGTGGCATGCAAACAGCGTGATCTCACCCTATTTCAGATCAAAAAGCTATTCTAAGCTAAAAACAAACAAGAAACATTCAAAATAAGGAAGAACATGCTTAAGCAAAAATAAACGAAGCTGGGCAGAATTTAAAAGTAAAGCAAGAATCCTAATCTAGAGTTTGATCACACATACACACAACAGTATCCATAATATGCCAACAATAAACATAAAAATAGCAAAACGGGGGTCAAGGGACCCCAAAATGAAAAAGAAAGCATAAATCCATGGGGTGTGAGACCCATTTCATGATTTGGGACACAAATGATGAATGTTTTCCCATATTATTGAAGGGGTGTTGTCAATACCCATGATTTGGGTATTACAAACCCTAAAACAAGAGTTTAGAAACCAAAATATGGTATAAAAGTGGCTATCTAGAAAACTGTGAACAGTAAAACACTAAACTAAGCTAAACTAAGAGCAAAAATTAAATAATACATGAAAAATAAACCTAAACTACACTACCTAAGGGAGAACTCCTAAGCTTGCCTTCAAGAGAGCTCTTACAAAAATTCCAATTTTTCCAACCCTTAGCTCATGGGAGACACCTCATATTTATAGAAGTGTAACCCTAAGCCCATGGGCCTTGATTCTAGCCCATTGTGTCTTAAGACATCACACACATCACAGCTTTGTCTCGGAGCATCAAATTGGTCGCGGAACACACTGCATGTGGCAAGGCTTCTCGACTGGGTCTTGTGTCTCTAATTGGGTGTCTTGGTCGCGGAGTCATGCCTTTGTCGCGGAGCATGCCATCGCGACAAAGGTCATCGCGACAAAGGTCATGGCTGGTCTCCTCTTCACCTGAGCTGCTTGGTCGCGGAACCCTCCTTTGTCGCGGAACCATGCATCGCGCCAAGGGGCTTCCGCGACAGAGGTCTTCCTGGGCCTGCTGGATTGGGCCAGATGGGCCGAAAATGTTCTTTTTGTGGGCTTTTCTATCTTTTTCCCATCTTTTTGTATTTTGTGGGCTTGCTTTATTCTTTTGCCCATCTTTTCATTCTTTTTTCTTTTCTTTTCTTTTTCTCATGTTTTTGGATTTTTCTAACATAAATATGTAATAAAATTACATATTTATGCCTTTTTCACACCAGCTTGTTATTTTTACAATTATGCATAAATCAGTCCAATTCGACTGCTTTCTTACTTAATGTAAGACCGGAATGCGATCAAATGCCCGTTTAAGACACGGAAATGAAAAATAATGGTCATTTCTGGCCATTATCAGGTGCCTAGCGACTGGTGCCTTGAGAACGGATTTTGCCTTCAAGTCTGCTTCTGTGTCGCTAGCCATACCCCTGTCGCGAGGCCATGGATCGCGCCACGGGGCTAGCGACAGGAGTTTAGGGACATGGTTTCTTCTTCATCTGTGCTTGTGGCGCGAAACCCTCCTGTGTCGCTAGACCATGCTTCGCGCAACGGGTTTAGCGACACGGTCTTCTTGGTCAGGCCTTCTCTTAAGTTGGCTGTTTGTGTCGCTAGACACCACCCTGTCGCGAGGTCATGCTTCGCGCCATGGGGTCTAGCGACAGAGCGCTCTGGACACTGTCTAGTTTGGGCCAGATGGGCCGAACTTGCATTTTTGTGGGCTTTTCTTTCTTTTCCCATCTTTTTGTATTTTGTGGGCCTGGTTTATTCTTTTGCCCATCTTTTTCATTCCTTTTTCTTTTTTCTTTTTCTGTTGTTTTTGGATTTTTCTAGCATAAATGTGTAATAAAATTACATATTTATGTATTTTTCATACCAGCTTATTATTTTTACAAATATGCATAAATCAGTCAAATTCTACTGCTTTCTTATTAAAAATAAGACCGGAATGCGATCAAATGTTCGTTTCAGACAAGGAAATGGATTGAAAATAATGGACATTTCTGGCCATTATCAGATGGTTTCTAGCTGTGTTTGGTATGTGCCATGGTTACATGACTCTTCACTTGGGCCAAAGGTTCAGTTCATCGATGTACATGACTGGGATCTTGGGATTTCTGACATTATTGATGGCACGCAGTGGAATGTATCAACACTCTACACTATCCGCCATGTCTTCATCGATGGTTGGCTGTGAAAGTCCTCCAATTATGGTTGTTACTCAGCGAAGGGCGGTTACAGATTTCTTTTGGGACCTGGTAACCCTTCGAAGGGGTAGAAATGACTGTGGTCTTCCTACTTTCCTGAGAAGGTTTGTATCCTGCTTTGGTGCATTTCTTAGAAGGATTTTCTATGCAATTCTCTACGATTCCGGAGAAACTTGGCTGCCTCGCCACTATGTAGTATCTGTGGAGTGGAAGATGAGGATTGGAGCCACGCCCTCTTTTTTGTCCCTGAGTGGTGACTTCGTGGTCTGCGCTTGTTGTGGTTATTCCCCTGGATTTGATGACTTTGGAGAGGGAAGATATTCGATTTTGCTTGCTGGGTATGCTTCGTCACCATGATACTCTATTAATTGATGCCTTGTGGGTTTTGTGGATGGAGATGAATCTAAGAATCTTTCAGGGTTGCTCATCCAGCCCCCAGCTGATCCAGCATCGTGTTTACACCTCAAGGACAGCGTGGATGCGGTGTTGCATGTTCCAGGAAGGAACTGATAATGGCCAAAATTGACCATTATTTTCAATCTATTTCCGTGTCTAAACATGGGCATTTGATCGCATTCCGGTCTTATTTAAATAAGAAAGCAGTTGAATTTGACAGATATATGCAAGTTTGTATAAATAATAAGCTGGTATTTAAAAACACAAAAATATTGTTTTTTATTAAATTTTATATTAAAAAATCCAAAAACATGATAAAAATATTAAAAATCCCACACGTGATTAATTATGGTTCGGTGGAACAGGGGTCCATTAAGCGGAACAACAACCAAATAATCAAGTGGAATAAATATCCTTATTATATTATTTTATATTTTAATGTATATATTTATTTATTTTATGTTATGTTTATTTTTATTTCTATTTTCTGCTATAACTAAAAATAATTGGTCCACTAATCAATTTTAATTATTGCAAGAGATTTGGTGATTTGGCCAAGAGATTTATTAATCCAATTCAGTTTGAATTAGACCCAACACTTTCAGTCCAACATTCCATTTAATTTAATCCGGCCCAATATTTTTCAGTTCAATTCAGTCGAAATTCCATCCAATTAATTTGGCCCAGCAACACCCAAATTGGCCCAACACCATCTCCAGGCCCAAACCACCCCAAGCCCAATCCATTCTCCCTAGCCCAACCCTAACCCTTATGCCCTAGCCGCCGCCACCGCGCCGCCCTCGCCGCCGCCGGCGAGATTCCGGTGAGCCGCCGGCAAGCTCCGCCGGCCACCATCGCCCCCATTTCAAGCCTCCATCGCAGCTCCGGTCACCACCAACGGACAGCAGCCCCTCATCTCCATTTCCGTCAACGTCTCCTTCACCCACCACCATCCTCGAGACACAGCTCCGCCACCAGCGCCTCCGACTGCCCTCTACCGCACCAACACCAAGCGCCGCCATCCCCCGAGCACCACAGTCTCCAACACCTCCAATCGCCTCAGTCCGCCCACCCTCTCCGCCACCATCTCAGAATCCGGCGAGCATCGCCACCTCGCGCCACCACCATTCCCGTCTCCGCTGCCGCCTTCCCAGTGCCACCGCTCTCCGTCCAGATCCAGACAACAACCGAGGCTCCCAAATCCGACCACCACCGCAGCCTCCCGCTACCTCAGCGCCCGCCTCCATCTCCTCCGTCCAACAACCCACTGCCGTCCCAGATCCGCCACCGATCCACCTCATCTCCATCCCCAATTTCAGAAACCCCATTTGCTTAGCGACACAATGGGCCTAATGGGTCTAGGGTTTTCCCTACTACTCTATAAATATATCCTCCCACCCCCCTTGAACAATAACTACACACCCATTTTTTTAGTTTATTACTGTTGTTCTTGGAGGTACCCAAGGTGCTCTCCAAAATAAATTTAGTATAGATGGTAATAGCCATGTAATTTTTATTTTCAGTTTTAGTTTCTTAATCTTAGATAATAAATGGGTTTTTAAGTTGTAGCCAGCTTTTTATTTTATTTTCAGTTTACAGTTTTAGGGTTGTGGGTTTCAAACACTTAATTAATGAGTGTTGTTGAACTCATTGTGGTATTGATGTTATAAAAGAAAATGTTCCACCAAAACTTTGTTATGGATCAATTCCATGACATTAATTGCTTTATTTTGCATTTTGGTCACTTGACCAATTTTTTATTATTTTTAGTTAGATGTAATGCTTTATTTGGATTTAATAAATGTATAACCACTTGATGCTTATCCCTTGTTAGATTTAGTGTAGGTCCTACTTTAATTTTAGTTTGTTAGAATAGTTTGTTTTTAATTATGTTGTTGGCATAGTCTTTTCAATTTTTTTTATCATGTTCTCTTTTCTTTCCTCTTTCTGTTTTCTTTTTTTCTTCTTTCTTTAGTTTCTAGGTAGTATTTTTTATTTACTTATTTTAATTTTTAGTGCACTAGATCTAAAAGGGGATGATATTAGAGTGTTTGTGCATATTTTTAAAATCTCATTTCCTACATTGCATTGCACCACGTTGTAACCCCACGAGTTGCAACGTAATATTTCTGTTGTGATCCCACGGATCACAACGCACTTTTATGCAATGCAATATCAGGCGTTATGCTGCCGAATTTTATAAAATTTTCAAAACCCAGTCGCCAGACCTACCTGTCGCGAGACCACGTCTCGCGACACACTTTCGAGACTCGCGACTTGGGACCAAATACTTTGAAAAATTCCAGAGAAGCCTCGTGTCGCCAGACTCCTGTCGCGGGACCACGTCTCGCGACACATTTTCTGTCTAGCGACAAGGAGCCAAGTCTTGCAAAAAATTCTAAAACTCCACCTGTCGCGAGCCTAGGTTCGCGACACAATTTATGGTCTCACGACTGGGTCCTCATCTCTTTTAATTTCCAAAAATTCTGACTTCCAACCCCCATGTCGCCAGACCCGTGTCGCGAGACCACATCTCGCGACACAATTTTTATCTAGCGACACGGAAACCCTAAATTTCTAAAAATTCAATTTCTCTTATTCCCGACCCCTCATGTCGTGATCCTCCCGTCATGAACCCACGGTTCACGACGCAATTTCTGTCTCACGACATGCATGGCACTCTCTTGCCAAATTTTTATTCTCCATCTCATCCAATTAATTAATTGAACCTTTATATTAATATTTTGAGGTTGAAATCCAATGATTTCAACCCATGATTAATTTGATATAAAGAACTTTGTTCAATTTTCCATTAAAAGATTTTTCTACAAAATTAATCTCTTATGTTCTAAGTATATAATCCGGACTGTAATTAATTAATTATGAAATGAGAGATTATTTAGACCATAATGAGTAATTATGGATTAACTTCTATACTCTTGCATGAGAAACCAATGTCTCTCATACAAGAAATCCCAAAAACATTTTTCTTTTATTTATTTTGTCTTTACCTGTGCTGTGTGAAACGACTAGTAGGAAATATATCAGACTAATGTTGGCGGGTATTCCCAAACGGATAAACTAGCTCGTAGTGCGAATATTAATTACTGGTTGTTATTTTGCATGGTCCGGGTAGTGGTCGGTGGAAGCCTTGGCGGTTCGTCCATCCGGGATTATAATAGCTGCTCAGCTGACTCCTACCCGGATACAGTTTTATTTTTCTTATTTTAATTTCAAACTTGAATCTGGAGCTGTAGTAATGTTAGATGATATATGCCAATGTTATCTAATTTTATTGCAATGATAGAACATGTGGGTTTTTATCTAGTTCACAGATAGTGGAGTCTAAGATGACGGCGACAACTGTCATTTAAGGCATTCCACTGTCTAAAAATCATTCCAACCGAATGAGAGGGAAATTGGACAGCAGATGTTTGCAGTCCACCCAATCGTTTTGCCATCTTTTTAGCTAAAAATAAATTCTTCTCATCTCCGGCTATTTCATCTCTATGTATCAACTTCGGTCTAAACCCACCTTATATTTTGGGTTATTTAATATTACACTTCTTTATAAATTTATGCATGATATTATTATGTAGATATTGTGGTCTAATTATTTTGGGATCTTTCCCTTGGACACAGAAGTCTTGATTTTAATCAGATGATTCGTAATAAACTTCCAACAAAAAATCATTTATAAAATCCGGATCTAAGTGCGGGATAAATTCCACAGTTATGACTAATTCACATTCGACTGGGGGTTGATTTTGGGAAATTAGAAGCAGAGTCAGCGATTAGGTCTCACCTAGACTGAAAGGATCTGTGTTTTAATTGAGAGTCTATTACCTGTTTAGGGAATGATTTTCAAATCGATTATTTTCCGAAATTGCTGTGTATTGGGAGTTCAGTCTTAACTATCACACCGAGATGGGATCCACTTGGATTCAAATACAGTGTGTTAGATAATTCTAGATGAACAATACGTAGGCCTTGGTTACTTTCTAAGATAAGGTTGAGTTTCTTTCAACTGCTATCCTCTTCTGCCAAAGCCTATTCTTGAGTCCTGAGTGAGTGCATCCGGAATGAACTAAGCTATTAGTTCGTTTCATTAGTTTGTATCTCATAACCACCCGAAAGGAAGTGAACACTGCGAGCGGTTCACCGAGATCCGGGAATTCTTGATCCACATCCGGTCATCCTGACTGGGGGCTCTTCTTATACTACCAGGGTAACTCTTTTGAAACCTCCGAGTGATAGGATTTTAAATGCTTTCTTTACCGCTTTCTTTTAAATGCTTTATTTAGAGGTCACTCGAATGAATTGAAAGTAGCGGAACTGCTTCTAGGTTTGAGAGTTATGGGATAGTTCAGGCTTGATTAGAATCTTTGGGTGTGACATGGGGGAATGATAGCAGTACTTGACACTTCAACTAATGATTTGTCAGGTGTTGCTTTTCCACCACAGATAAATGACATACCTCTGCGCAGGGGCAGTTTTATATCTGTGGTAACTTAGATTTTGTTGTCTTAAGGCATGTAAATCCGTACTGTAAGTACCTGTTGTTAAAGGGAACATGGTATAGGAAGCATGTGAGTTAGCTATTTGAAAGGATTATCCCAAGCTAAGATCTGTGTAACAAAATGGAAGTTTAACTGTGTTTTATCTGAATCTTATCCAATTTTTATTATTTTCTTCATGTCCCTTCTGTCTCATTTTAAATCTGCTTTCTTAGAATAATTTTAATCGCCTTCTTAGAATAATTTTATTGCCTTCTTAGATTAAATTTAATTGCTTTCTAGAATAATTCTTAATATGCTTTGTAGAGTAATTTTAATTGCTTTCATAGCTTAGAATTAAATTATGTCAAATAGTTGATAATTAAAACACAAATTTGAATCGAGTAACCGAGTGGAAAATCTTATTAAACGACGTGGGCCCTGCTTCTATCGCACATCCTCCAGTGAACGATCCAGTACTTACTATAAATACTGCAATTTTTGACTCCGTGCGCTTTTGGGGGCACAGTTTCTTAACACGAGTAAATAAAAACGTGACAACCTATAAATATATCCCTAATCCCAACTCCATCGTCATAAATCGATTTTCATCAAATAAAAATCAAACCCGGGATTAATTCTTTTCTTCTATTTTAGAAAATACTCATGTGGGAAATTTGTCAAAAGTTTCATGGCGCGGTTGCCGGGGAGGATGCAGCGTTGTTTATTAAGAGAATTACACTCCTGATTACTCATAGTTAGTTTAGTGTATTTATTTCAGAACAGAGAAGTGCCTTCAAATCAATTAAACATTTAGAGTAATAAGACCCTAAATGTGAGGATGTTGATTTGAGGGGAAAATCTAATAAAATTTGGGTATTTTTTCTTGCAGGAATCATGGAGCCACCAAAATTGGTATAATGAGTTAAATGTGGAAGTGTAGCATTGGGGCTACACTAATTTGATTTTTCGTTTAATTACACTTCTCCAATTGCAAAATCTAGGTTAATTAAACGAAAAATCAAAGAAAACCATTTTCTCACCACCATCGGACAAGCCACGACCACCATCTCACTTGCCGTCGCCCCTGTTCCGACTGAGCATCTAAACAGGTTCCCGGTTGGATTAGTTCTGTAATTGACCGAAGATTATATCCGGAATTTAAATAAATTTAAAATCCGGAATAATTTTCACAAGCACAGAATTAATCCAACCTAAATGTCTGCAAGTCAAAATCATATATATATATATCTCTTGTGCATATTATATTAAATAATTTGGGTGTTAGTCAATTGAATCACATTTAGAGTACCAAGACTCTAAATGTGAGGATGTTGATTTTTATATATTTTTTTATTTTATTATTATTATTATTATTATTTTAAAAAAAAAACCGATGATTTATTTTGTGTTTGTTTTGCAGGAATTCGTTGGACCAACAAAAAGAAAATTAAAGCTTCAAAAAGGTTCCCGGTTGGATCGATTCTATGATTAATTGAAAGTATTCTTGGAATTTAAAGCAATTTAAAATCCGGAATAACTTTTATAAGAACAAAATTAATCCAACCTAATTTATGCAAGTAGATTAAATTTTATATATGTTTAGAAAATTCAAAAACGTGATTGAACAATTTTGATAAAAATTAGAATTTTTCTAAGTATTGGGCATCGGAATCATCGAACACATAATTGGTTTGACGAAAAGGCTATCGGAATCATGTTCATATTTTTCCCCTCCCTCCCTCCTCTTTTATTTTATTTTGATTTCAATAATTTGTTTTAAGTAGGAATTGATTTACTCACATTTCGAACAAGGCTCAAAATGTGAGGATGTTGATTCTTCACTTATATAATTCAAAAAAAAAGTGTATTTTTTATTTTGTTTATTTTTAATATTATATATTTTTATACCCAGCACAAAGCATGCATAAAGCTGTCAATGAATTCACATATTTGATTTTGGTTTATCATTAAATTTTCAAACTTTTAAATTGGGATAATATTATTGAATACATGCATGATATGAATTCTTGAGGTTTTGAGCTATAAAAATTTAATGATATCATTATCTTGTTGGGTAATAAGTCCTCATGTTGAGAATTTAATTGAATAAAATGTGTGAATTTTTCAAAGATTAGATTTAAGAATATTGTATGACATGAATGAACCATTCCATGTGAGATTTGAGCCATGAGTCACTTTTACTCATTCTTTTCTTTGATGTGTGAAAATCATTTTAATTAAAGGAAACTAGAACTTGCGATTGGGACCGATTCAAGACCATGCCATATTCCAAAAATCGAGCATATGATCGAGGCACCTAGAAAACCAAAATTTTGGTCTTCTTTTGAAATCCAAACCCAAAAATATTTTCCCTTTAGGATTAACCAATTTGAGCATTAAACCTAATTTTTCTTTGAAGCCCTCTATATTATTCCTAGCCTTCTAAAAAGACCAAAAAAGTCAAACCCAAGTGTGCAAGAACAAATTTTATCAAGGCATTCCAATTCATGATCATCAATTCATCAAATCGGTATACAAAAATCCGATCAAAAAAAAAGAGAAAAGAAAAGAAAAAATGTTGAGTTTCATTCAAAAAGAAGAAATTGCAAATGACAAGCAAATTAGACATAGTCTAATGTCATGCAATAAAAAATAAAAAATAAAAAAAGAGAAAAGAAGAAAAATAATAATGATCATAAATTTTTAATAAATAATGCCAAGTTATGATAGAATAAATTCTTGCCACTTCTTAGCCCAATAATTCCCTTTCTTACCAAATGTTACAATCGTATGCCCCGTTATAACCCTTAAATAAGACCTCATGATCTCAATTTGAAGAAATGAGCCGGTGGCGAGTTGGTCTGATTGCAAGCTTATGGGATAATTTAATTAAATTTGATTATGAGTGTTCAATGATGAAACCCATTTTGAGAGTGAGTGAAATTTCCGCTTATACTATATGTGAGGCCTCATTTCTAATTTATATTCATGTCATACTTTAATTCTAGAATTAAATCAATGAATTTTCTAAACATAATGTTCATGAAAAATTATCAATAATGACTGGTTTGTATGCCTGATTTAGTGAGAAGTATCATTTTATTAAACACTGCAATCAAGAGAATTTAATACTTGTAGTTTTTTATTGTTTTATCCCAATATAAAAAGAATGAAATTTTTGAAGCCACAAAAATAGATTGAATATGCAGCGTCTATGCTCTTAGGAGCACTGACTCTGACTGCTCGGGGACGATCAGTATTAAATGTGAGGATGTTGATAATGGCCAAAATTGACCATTATTTTCAATCTATTTCCATGTCTAAACATGGGAATTTGATTGCATTCCGGTCTTATTTAAATAAGAAAGCAACTGAATTTGACAGATATATGCAAGTTTGTATAAATAATAAGCTGGTATTTAAAAACACAAAAATATTGTTTTTTTATTAAATTTTATATTAAAAAATCCAAAAACATGATATAAATATTAAAAATCCCACACGTGATTAATTATGGTTCGGTGGTATCTGTTTGGTAGAACACGGGTCCATTAAGCGGAACACCAACCAAATAATCAAGTGGAATAAATATCCTTATTTATATTATTTTATATGTTAATGTATATATTTTTTTTTTATGTTATGTTTATTTTTATTTCTATTTTCTGCTATAACTAAAAATAATTGGTCCACTAATCAATTTTAGTTATTGCAGGAGATTTGGTGATTTGGCCAAGAGATTTATTAATCCAATTCAGTTTGAATTAGACCCAACACTTTCAGTCCAACATCCCATTTAATTTAATCCGGCCCAATATTTTTCAGTCCAATTCAGTCCAAATTCCATCCAATTAATTTGGCCCAGCAACACCCAAATTGACCCAACACCATCTCCAGGCCCAAACCACCCCAAGCCCAATCTATTCTCCCTAGCCCAACCCTAACCTAACCCTAACCCTTCTGCCCTAGCCGCCGCCGGCGGCGAGATTCCGGCGAGCCGCCGGCAAGCTCCGCCGGCCACCATCGCCCCCATTTCAAGCCTCCGCCGCAGCTCCGGTCACCACCAACGGACAGCAGCCCCACATCTCCATTTCCGTCAACGTCTCCTTCACCCACCACCATCCTCGAGCCACAGCTCCGCCACCAGCGCCTCCGACTGCCCTCTGCCGCACCAACACCAAGCGTGGCCATCCCCCGAGCACCACCGTCTCCATCACCTCCAATCGCCTCAGTCCGCCCACCCTCTCCGCCACCATCTCAGAATCCGGCGAGCATCGCCACCTCGCGCCACCACCATTCCCGTCTCCGCTGCCGCCTTCCCAGCGCCACCGCTCTACGTCCAGATCCAGACAACAACCGAGGCTCCCAAATCCAACCACCACCGCAGCCTCCCGCTGCTTCAGCGCCCGCCTCCATCTCCTCCGTCCAACAACCCACTGCCGTCCCAGATCCGCCACCGATCCACCTCATCTCCATCCCCAATTTCAGAAACCCCATTTGCTCTGCAAGAAAACAAAATCCAGTAGAAAGAAGAAGAAGAAAGAAACTGGAAGAGAAAGAAAATGAATGAGAGAGGAAAGAGAGGAAAGAGAAAGGAAAAAGAAAAAAAATATTATCCGGACCTCTCGGGACCTCAGTCTCTAGACTAAAGCCAGTTGTGAAACATGGTCTAAGGACTTGGAAGTTGTTTAAGGACTGGGGTGTTTAGGGACACAAGAGATAATGAACAGTAAAGCCAGTCCGGAACCTCTAGTCCCAAGACTCCAGTCGCTAGACTGTGCCTCTCGACTGGAAAAAAAATGGCTAGCGACTGTGAAAGAGGCTAGGGACAGAGCGAAAATTGTTACGCGACTGGGAGAGTCTCGCGACTGGACACAAAAAGAACCTCCCTCACGTGACCTGCCATCTCACACAATTCAAATTCACCATGTGTTCAAAATATTGGAAAGTCCCGGGACCGGTGGTCCTGCAGAGTCAAGATTTTTGTCTTTTCCCTGGGACTTCAGCTCCCGTCCCCTCCTGCGTGTCATCCAAGAGCTGAAAAGTGTGTCTTGAACCAAAAAATTGTCTCACGACACGGTTTTTTTTGCTTAGCGACACAATGGGCCTAATGGGCCCAGGGTTTTCCCTACTACTCTATAAATATATCCTCCCACCCCCCTTGAACAGTAGCTACACACCCATTTTTTTAGTTTATTACTGTTGTTCTTGGAGGCACCCAAGGTGCTCTCCAAAATAAATTTAGTATAGATGGTCATGGCCATGTAATTTTTATTTTCAGTTTTAGTTTCTTAATCTTAGATAATAAATGGAATTTTAAGTTGTAGCCAGCTTTTTAATTTATTTTCAGTTTACAATTTTAGGGTTGTGGGTTTCAAACACTTAATTAATGAGTGTTGTTGAATTCATTGTGGTATTGATGTTATAAAAGAAAATGTTCCACCAAAACTTTGTTATGGATCAATTCTATGACATTAATTGCTTTATTTTGCATTTTGGTCACTTGACCAATTTTTTTATTATTTTTAGTTAGATTTAATGCTTTATTTAGATTTAATAAATGTATAACCACTTGATGCTTATCCCTTGATAGATTTAGTGTAGGTTCTACTTTAATTTTAGTTTGTTATAATAGTTTGTTTTTAATTATGTTGTTGGCATAGTCTTTTCAATTTTTTATCCTGTTCTCTTTTCTTTCCTCTTTCTGTTTTCTTTTTTTCTTCTTTCTTTAGTTTCTAGGTAGTATTTTTTATTTACTTATTTTAATTTCTAGTGCACTAGATCTAAAAGGTGATGATATTAGAGTGTTTGTGCATATTTTTAAAATCTCATTTCCTACATTGCATTGTACCACGTTGTAACCCCACGGGTTGCAACGTAATATTCCCGTTGTGATCCCACGGATCACAACGCACTTTTATGCAATGCAATATAAGGCGTTATGCTGCCGAATTTTATAAAATTTTCAAAACCCAGTCGCCAGACTTACTTGTCGCGAGACCACGTCTCGCGACACACTTTCGAGACTCGCGACTTGGGACCAAATACTTTGAAAAATTCCAGAGAAGCCTCGTGTCGCTAGACTCCTGTCGCGGGACCACGTCTCACGACACATTTTCTGTCTAGCGACACGGAGTCAAGTCTTTTAAAAAATTCTAAAACTCCACCTGTCGCGAGACCCATGTCGCGAGCCTAGGTTCGCGACACAATTTATGGTCTCACGACTGGGTCCTCATCTCTTTTAATTTCCAAAAATTCTGACTTCCAACCCCCATGTCGCCAGACCCGTGTCGCGAGACCACATCTCGCGACACAATTTTTGTCTAGCGACACGAAAACCCTAAATTTCTAAAAATTCAATTTCTCTTATTCCCCACCCCTCATGTTGTGATCCTCCCGTCATGAACCCACGGTTCACGACGCAATTTCTGTCTCACGACATGCATGGCACTCTCTTGCCAAATTTTTATTCTCCATCTCATCCAATTAATTAATTGAACATTTATATTAATATTTTGAGGTTGAAATCCAATGATTTCAACCCATGATTAATTTGATATAAAGAACTTTGTTCAATTTTCCATTAAAGGTTTTTTCTACAAAATTAATCTCTTATGTTCTAAGTATATAATCCGGACTGTAATTAATTAATTATGGAATGGAAGATTATTTAGACCATAATGAGTAATTATGGATTAACTTCCATACTCTTGCATGAGAAACCAATGTCTCTCATACAAGAAATCCCAAAAAAAAAATTCTTTTATTTATTTTGTCTTTACCTATGCTGTGTGAAACGACTAGTAGGAAATATATCAGACTAATGTTGGCGGGTATTCCCACACGGATAAACTAGCTCGTAGTCCGAATATTAATTACTGGTTGTTATTTTCCATGGTCCGGGTAGTGGTCGGTGGAAGCCTTGGCGGTTCGTCCATCCGGGATTATAATAGCTGCTCAGCTGACTCCTACCCGGATACAGTTTTATTTTTCTTATTTTAATTTCAAACCTGAATCTGGAGTTGTAGTAATGTTAGATGATATATGCCAATGTTATCTAATAATTATTGCAATGATAGAACATGTGGGTTTTTATCTAGTTCACAGATAGTGGAGTCTAAGATGACGGCGGCAACTGTCATTTAAGGCATTCCACTGTCTAAAAATCATTCCACCCAAATGAGAGGGAAATTGGACAGCAGATGTTTGCAGTCCACCCAATCGTTTTGCCATCTTTTTAGCTAAAAATAAATTCTTCTCATCTCCGGCTATTTCATCTCTGTGTATCAACTTCTGTCTAAACTCACCTTATATTTTTGGGTTATTTAATTTTACACTTCTTTATAAATTTATGCATGATATTATTATGTAGATATTGTGGTCTAATTATTTTGGGATCCTTCCTTTGGACACAGAAATCTTGATTTTAATCAGATGATTCGTAATAAACTTCCAACAAAAATTCGTTTATAAAATCCGGATCTAAGTGCGGGATAAATTCCACAGTTATGACTAATTCACATTTGACTGGGGGTTGATTTTGGGAAATTAGAAGCAGAGTCAGCGATTAGGTCTCACCTAGACTAAAAGGATTTGTGTTTTAATTGAGAGTCTAGTACCTGTTTAGGGAATGATTTTCAAATCGATTATTTTCCGAAATTGTTGTGTATTGGGAGTTCAGTCTTAACTATCACACCGATATGGGATCCACTTGGATTCAAATACAGTGTGTTAGATAATTCTAGAGGAACAATACGTAGGCCTTGGTTACTTTCTAAGATAGGGTTGAGTTTCTTTCAACTTCTATCCTCTTCTGCCAAAGCCTATTCTTGAGTCCTGAGTGAGTGCATCCGAAACGAACTAAGCTATTAGTTCGTTTCATTAGTTTGTATCTCATAACCACCCGAAAGGAAGTGAACACTGCGAGCGGTTCACCGAGATCCGAGAATTCTTGATCCACATCCGGTCATCCTGACTGGGGGCTCTTCTTATACTACCAGGGTAACTCTTTTGAAACCTCCGAGTGATAGGATTTTAAATGCTTTCTTTACCGCTTTCTTTTAAATGCTTTCTTTAGAGGTCACTCGGATGAATTGAAAGTAGCGGAACTGCTTCTAGGTTTGAGAGTTATGGGATAGTTCAGGCTTGATTAGAATCTTTGGGTGTGACATGGGGGAATGATAGCAGTACTTGACACTTCAATTAATGATTTGTCAGGTGTTGCTTTTCCACCACAGATAAATGAGATACCTCTGTGCAGGGGCAGTTTTATATCTGTGGTATCTTAGATTTTGTTGTCTTAAGGCATGTAAATCCGTACTGTAAGTACCTGTCTGTTAAAGGGAACATGGTATAGGAAGCATGAGAGTTAGCTATCTGAAAGGATTATCCCAAGCTAAGATTTGTGTAACAAAATGGAAGTTTAACTGTGTTTCATCTGAATCTTATCCAATTTTTATTATTTTCTTCCTGTCCCTTCTGTCTCATTTTAAATCTGCTTTCTTAGAATAATTTTAATCGCTTTCTTAGAATAATTTTATTGCCTTCTTAGATTAAATTTAATTGCTTTCTAGAATAATTCTTAATATGCTTTGTAGAGTAATTTTAATTGCTTTCATAGCTTAGAATTAAATTATGTCAAAGAGTTGATAATTAAAACACAAATTTGAATCGAGTAACCGAGTGGAAAATCTTATTAAACGACATGGGCCCTGTTTCTATCGCACATCCTCCAGTGAACGATCCGGTACTTAATATAAATACTGCAATTTTTGACTCCGTGCGCTTTTGGGGGCACAGTTTCTTAACACGAGTAAATAAAAACGTGACAACCTATAAATATATCCCTAATCCCAACTCCATCGTCATAAATCGATTTTCATCAAATAAAAATCAAACCCGGGATTAATTCTTTTCTTCTATTTTAGAAAATACTCGTTTGGTTAGCTGGAATATGGGTAACTGGCATGGTGTTTTCATTCATTCTGACGGATCTTTCCTTTCTAGTCGAGGGGGTGCTGGCTATGAAGCCGCGATTCGGGATGCTACTGGCTCATGGCTTGGTGGAGTGTCGGGTTTCCTTGGCCCAGCCTCGGTGCTCCATGCTGAACTGAGGGGTATTTTGGAGGGGCTCCTTTTGGCCAAAAGGATGGCTTTTGCTGAGTTTATGTGCCGGAGTGATTCCTTTCACGCCCTGAGCCTGTCAAATGCCTCTATTAATAATTATCGTTGGCTCTCGGCGCTGTTGGCACAGATCCTGGATGTTCGGGAATCTTTCCTCACATGTCGTTTTGAGCACATTTTGAAGGAGGGGAATACGGTGGCAGATAGTCTCGCTGGGATGGGAGCTGACAATGAGCTATTTTTCACGACCTTGCCCTATCATCCGGACTCACTGAAACCTCTTCTGGCGGAAACCTCTTCTGGCGGCTGACGCTGCTGGGACTTGGTTTCTTAGGTAATAATAGATTTTGCCGTGTGATTCCCTTGTTTCTGTTTTTGCTGTTTTTTTTTTCTATTGTTGTTTTCTTTTTCTTTTACCTAGCATATACGGGATATTCAACAAAACAAAAAAAAATATATTTCATTATACATGGATTGGTTTATTGGCATGAGAATTATGATGCAAACTATGAATTCTTCAAAGTAATATACATTAAATTTTATATTTAGATAACAGTAAAAATAATATTAATAGTGTAGTAGAAGTAGTAAATTACAAAGTATTGTAATTATTAAAATTAAAGAGTTGGCATCGTCCATTAGAATAGAATATGATTTGAAAATTGAAATCCCCAACCAATAAAGTGTGGTAATTTTCTTAGAACTACTCTATAATAGTATTTGATCAATTTCTCGAACTATAAAACCAATGGATCTGTGGTTTGGGGTTGATTCGAATAGAAATGGACAAATGGTTAGTCCAACAAAATTCTTCTTCCTTTTCTTGATTTGCATTGCTACAATTCACTAACTGATCATGCTTCATCCACAAATTGCCAAGCCAGTAGTCCCTTGCCCCAATTCCACAACCCATTCTAGGTAGTATTTCTTAACTTTGATATCATCAATGGTTCTGTTTAGAACTTCACCCCAACAAACAAAAACAGGAACCACACTAAAATGAGTATTATTAACCTAGACTAGATAAACTAAACTTATGTATTGGATGTATGAATTTGGGAAGGGACTTAAAATCCTTCTTGAGAAATCATTATTCAACTTAGATGGATTTTAAATCCGCTCTCCTAAATTTATAAGTTAATTTATGGTGGATTTCAAATTCATTCCCCAAATCCTCCGTCAAATTCAAATCCTTCCATCCAAATACAATCTTAAATCTAAACTAGCCAAATCTTAACTTGAATTCCAACATAATTAAAAAGAATCTAGAAAAATGAAAACCAAAATAGCAAAATACGACTTTCAGTTCCAAGATTATATGGTCCAATGGAGTAGACAATCTGACTAGTCATCTTCATAGAGAAGAAACAAGAGTAAAGAGAATAGGTTTTCATTGTGTGACAGCCAGGTTGTATGAAGAAAAAGAGTTTAATTGTGAGAAGGTTCTCCATTCAGGACAACAATAAAACTTGTGCAAAGTGAGTCATTCGAAAGAAAACAGGAAAAATGGACAAATAGGTCCTTTTTTTTTTCTTCCAAAAATCAAAATAGTCCTTTTTCTATTTTATTACCAAAACAGTCTTCTACAAATGCTAATTATGTCCAAATCAGTCATTTTTTCACTAATTATATTCTAATTGCTAACGTGGCAAGGGTTTTAATTTAAACCTGACACGTGTGCATAATATTAGTCATTTTTCTTTTATCTTTTGTCAATTCAGTCCTAACTTTTTGTTTTGTTCTATTTAGTCCTCTACCCCAATCACTCATTTTTATATTAGTTGGCCTCCAACCTTTCAAATTATTTCATTTTAGGTCCAAAAACTTAAATTTTTTTATTATTACTAATCCATTTATCAAATAAATGCCTAACATGCTTCCGTAAATAAAATTAAATACCAAACCTCATACATTGGGTTTGACAGCCTTGTTACCGGGTCTTCGAAGTTCCGGATTTTATGGACTCTCTCTAATCACCCGACCGTAACCGATGGTTCATTGGTTCTGGTTTCCTTCAGCAACAATCAGCACAATCATACTTTGTGGACAATAAAATTTAGGCTATTTTTTAATATTTTTTTCAATAAAACCAAGGCTTCCTGTATCCATAACCTTCCAAAAATTCAAGTTAAATCATTTACTCAAATATTGCTACATCCTAAGGTAGGACGCAAAGTAAGATTGTGTTGATTGTTACTGAAGGAAACCAAAACCAATTAACCATCGGTTGCGGTCGAGTGATTATTAGAGAGAGTCCGTAAAATTCCGGTACTTGAAAGACCCGATAACAAAGCAGTCAAACCCAATGTATGAGGTTTGGTGTTTAATTTTATTTATGGAAGTATGTTGTGCATTTATTTGATAAATGGATTAGTAATAATAAAAAAATTTAAGGTTCTGGGCCTAAAATGAAATAATTTGAAAGGTTTGAGGCCAATTAATATAAAAATGAGTGATTGAGGTAGAGGACTAAATAGAACAAAATAAAAGTTTAGGACTGAATTGGTAAAAGATAAAAAAAAAAGGATTAATATTATGCACACGTGTAGGTTTATATTAAAACCCTTGCCACGTCAGCAATTATAATATAATTAGTGAAAAAGGACTGATCTGGATATAATTAGCATTTGTAGAGGACTGTTTTGGTAATAAAATAGAAAAATGACTGATTTGAATTTTTGGAAAAGAAATGGACCTATTTGTCCTTTTTTTCCAAAGAAAACCCAACATCCACATTTGTTTATTTTTTTTTTTTTTTTTGATTTTTTTGAGAATGTGAATTCAATTGAGAACTGAGCAACATCAACATAGGCTGCCCACAATTAAAACCAAATCAGTCTCAATTCTCAAATCACTACAATCAGAAACCCAACCAGCAAACATCAGAGACAAAATGCACAAACAATGAGAATGAAGACAAAGACATATAATCAAATTCAGAATGAAGAAAAAAAAATGTTCCAGCTGCCCAACCGGACGACCTTACCCCCTAGGTTGATGAGAACAAAACATGAGTCATTCACTACTAGGAAACTTTATTCGACAGTTTGGTTTATGTTGTCAATTACAACCTATGAATCTCCATAGCATGTCCACTTCCACTTAATCCGGCCTTTGTTAAGCTGTCAGAATCTGCATTTTTTGAGTGAGACAACTTTCATACAAGGTCTAAATGAAGACCACTTGTGTAGTTTAACTCCTTGATTCCAACCTTTTATGCTAGCAATGTTAAATAGGATGAGAGAGTTATCAAAGTATTTTTGGGAGTGAAGTGATATAATTTAAAATTTGAGAGTAGAATTATGTTATGGGGAAGGTATGTGGACAAATTGAGGTTAGCCCAAAAACCATCACCATCCAAGTTCCAACCACTATCAATGCATATGTAAAGGAAATTAAAAAAAGATAAGACTAAAACCAAACCCATTAAATTCCATAACTCAAATAGGAGTAATTATTTTCTATACAGATAATTAAATTGAGATTAAAACTCCATTTACAGCCAGAACTTGAGTTTTGAAAAATTAAATGCTATACGTAAAGGCACGTCAAGGAAAAAGAAAAAGAAAAAAAAAAAAAAAAAAAAAGTAATTCGTTTTATTACAACTTACAAGTTGCACTTTTCACCTGGATGATCTTGAGATTATTTTTCCATACATTAGGCTCTATTTTGTATACAACTTTTCAAAGTTTTTAGGAGCTTTGATATTAGATTTTATATCAAAACAATAGTCTCCTTCTTTACACTAATATTTACAGGTTTTAGTTGCTGTTAACAGTAAAAAATCTTGAGAGGAAAGATCTCTCTTTTATTGAAGAAATAGGAGGAGGGATTACAGGAAAAGTAGAAACAGATTACAGGAATTAAAGAAAAACTGTAAAGGAATTGAAAGAAAACAACGAAAAGCAGTAAAATGCAGGAAAGCAGAAAGTAAAATAAAATAAAGACGTTCTCTTGAGGAGTATTGGAGGTGTCCCGCAAGTCGGCCTAGGTTACACATATATAGTGGTGAGTGATGAGAGCCTTCAAGTTGCACCTCAATCTCTCGTGTTGATTTGTTTCCTTCTAGACCGCTCTCTCTTATTTGTTTCCTTAACTGAGGGCCTCCATCCTGATTCTTGGCCTCCATCCTTGATCTTGGCCTCCATCCTAGGGCTGGCCTCCATCCTACGTCTTGGCCTCCATCCTAGGGTTGGCCTCCATCCTAGGGTTGGTCTCCATCTTGTTTGGCCTCCATGGCCTCCACCCTTACAGACGGCCTCCACCATCTCTTTGGGCCTCCATGGCCTCCACCCATACAGACGGCCTCCATCCTTACGGACGGCCTCCACCATCTCTTTGGGCCTCCATCTACGCGGCCTCCCTCTTCTGGGCTGTCTACGCGGCCTCCCTCTTCCGGGCTGTGTCTACGCGGCCTCTCTCTTCCGGGCTGTGTCTACGCGGCCTTTCTCTTCCGGGCTGTGTCTACGCGGCCTCCCTCTTCTGGGCTGTGTCTACGCGGCCTCCCTCTTCCGGGCTGTGTCTACGCGGCCTCCCCCTTCCGGATATATTTTACCCAATTGGGCTAATTTATTTAGATGAGCAACTCCATTGGGCTTAATATATTTTTGCTATGTTAACACCAACTGAGCTGAACACTTCAGACAAGCAGCTCCATTGGGCCTAATATATATTTTTGTCAGGTTAACAGATGCCCCCCTTGCGCTTTCAGTCGATGGAACTGAGACTGAAAATACGCATACATTTTACTCATGCCGTCGTCGGCATTCGATATTGAGAAAACGTGCATATCACCTTTGGTTTTATTTTACTTATCACATTTGTTTATATATATATATACATTTTATTTATTATCACTATATATATATTATATATATATATAATTTTTTTTTAAAATTGCATGACATGTATGCAATTTTCCAATGAATGGCGGCTGCCAGGCCGCCACTATGCATGCAATTTAATTTTTTTTTAAAAATAAATTAAATTGCATGATACATGCAATTGAAAGTTGATGGCGGTTGCTTGGCCGCCACTATGTGGTATTCTTATTTTTTTTATTTTTTATTTTTTAATTTTAATTTTCCTTCTCTTGGCCGCCATCATCATCCTTGCTAGGGGCCGCCATCCCCTTCTTCAGTCTGAAACAACCGCCATCAATCCAGGCCGCCAGCTTTGTCAGTCCGGAGCAGCCGCCATCACCACTAAAGGAGGCCGCCATCACCACTCAAGGAAGCCGCCACCCTGTGCTTTGGAGGAGGCCGCCATTTGCTCGCCTTGGCCGCCATTCCTCGCCAGGAGGCCGCCATCACCAAGGCCGGGGAGGCCGCCACCCTCGCCCTAGAGGGCCGCCATCTTCGCCCAGCAGGCCGCCACCACTGAGGCCGTTGAGGCTGCTTTGGCCGCCACCTGGGAGTCTTGACCGCCACTGCTGAGGCCGCCACCTACGTCCGAGGCCGCCATCAAGCATCGAGCTGGGGAGCCGCCAGTTCCAGGCCTCCATCAGCTTTTCTTCCCGGGTCGCCATTCGAGTCTCAGCCAGGGTGACATCCTCAGTCAGGCCGCCATACTCAGCCAGGCGCCATCCTCAGTCACCGACTACTCGGCCTCCAAGGCCGCTGTCGGCGGCGCCCCAGGGCTACTATCCAGGGTTTTTACCACCCAAGGTTATTGCCTTGGCCAACGCCCTTGGTTCATCTACCTCTTCATCATGTTTCAATTCATCAAAACAAGTCCCGTGTGTAGGTAGACGCTTCTCATCTTGTTCATCAAGAAAAATTTCCAAGCGGGCCGCTTTCTCGGCCAGCTGGGCAAGATCGGATGAATCCTGCATAATTAAACGTTCTTTCAACTTTGGCAACATATTTGCCACCGCAATATTGACTACCTCCCTATTAGGGATTGCCATATTGCATCGACTTTTAAGTCGCTGTAGTCTGTTAATAAATGTGCTTGCCGTCTCATCGGCAAATTGCTTTGCATTGGTAAGGTCTGCGAGACTCACTTGTGTCGACGGTATATAGAATCTGCCATGGAATGCTCGCTCCAGTTCGTCCCAATTTTGAATTGAGTTAGCCCGCAACGATACATACCACGCATAGGCAGGTCCAGTAAGGGATAAACTGAACAGTCTCAACTTCAGCCAATCGTTGGCCGCCGCTTCACCACACTGGGTGATGAACCTGCCCACATGCTCTATAGTAGACTTGCCATCGTCCCCTGAGAATGTGGTGAATTCGGGCATCTTGAAGCCCCTTGGATATGGTTGCATGGTATCTACCCAATCAGGGTAAGGTTTCATGTAGGTAGGCCGCTCCATCGGCCTTAGTTGAATCCCAAAATGTTGTTGCATCACGTCTGCCAGCAACTCGGGTGAGACCGACGCTGTCTGTGCAGGAGGCATGGCGATTGTGGGAGGTGTGGCAGGTGTCGAAGCCACTCCATTTGGTTGTGGCGCCTGCCCCCCTTGCGTTGGCGGTATCCAACTAGGCTTCGGTACGGGCGCCAGTACTGGCACGGCGACTGCGGAAGATATAGCCGGTGTCGAAGCCACTCCATATGGTTTTGGTGCCACTTGCCCCCCTTGCGTTGGTGGCATCCAACTAGGGTTCGATAGTGCCGGTACTGGTGAGTAGTCAACCACATAAGGTGTGGTGAGAACGTTCGGCACAAGGGGCGCCGTTTGACAAGGTGGCATGCCAGATCCACCGGAGGCCGTTGGACAGCCGGGTGAAACACTGGAGGCCATCAAATACCCTGGCGATGCATAGATCGGCACTGGAGGTGCCGCATAACCAAAGTTCGGCATGCTAGGTGCCGCTGGAGTGAAGGAATAAGCCGTCTGATGTGAAAATGGGAAGAGGCTAGCCGGGCTGTTTCCGGACTCCGGGAGTGGCGACTGGCCATATGCGGTTCCCCAAACCCTTTGTTGGCCGTCTGCCGGCCTCGGGCATGGGAGACTGCGCGGCACATTCATGTCGTTTGCAGGAACAGTTTTATCTTGCTGAGTACGCAAGGAACTGCAAATTCTATCTGTTTGGTCAGCTATGGCAGACCGCAACACATCCACTAAGTGCTTTGTGACTAAAGGCCTGAACTCGGCCATCGATTCTGTCATCGATAGCCGCACTTGCTCGGACAGTGCAGGGGTTTGTATTATACCCTGTTGCGATTGAGAGGTGCTTTCTACCGCTTCATCGGTAGGCGCTCTAAGTGGCATCTTTTCATGTAGAGACATTTCTTCAAATTTCTGATTAAAATTAACAACTTTTCCGGATCTGAGACGCATACACTATTCGGAGCGGATATGGTTTTCACTTCGTGTCCCACTGGGCGTGCCAATTTGTTAACAGTAAAAAATCTTGAGAGGAAAGATCTCTCTTTTATTGAAGAAATAGGAGGAGGGATTACAGGAAAAGTAGAAACAGATTACAGGAATTAAAGAAAAACTGTAAAGGAATTGAAAGAAAACAACGAAAAGCAGTAAAATGCAGGAAAGCAGAAAGTAAAATAAAATAAAGACGCTCTCTTGAGGAGTATTGGAGGTGTCCCGCAAGTCGGCCTAGGTTACACATATATAGTGGTGAGTGATGAGAGCCTTCAAGTTGCACCTCAATCTCTCGTGTTGATTTGTTTCCTTCTAGACCGCTCTCTCTTATTTGTTTCCTTAACTGAGGGCCTCCATCTTGATTCTTGGCCTCCATCCTTGATCTTGGCCTCCATCCTAGGGCTGGCCTCCATCCTACGTCTTGGCCTCCATCCTAGGGTTGGCCTCCATCCTAGGGTTGGTCTCCATCTTGTTTGGCCTCCATGGCCTCCACCCTTACAGACGGCCTCCACCATCTCTTTGGGCCTCCATGGCCTCCACCCATACAGACGGCCTCCATCCTTACGGACGGCCTCCACCATCTCTTTGGGCCTCCATCTACGCGGCCTCCCTCTTCTGGGCTGTCTACGCGGCCTCCCTCTTCCGGGCTGTGTCTACGCGGCCTCTCTCTTCCGGGCTGTGTCTACGCGGCCTTTCTCTTCCGGGCTGTGTCTACGCGGCCTCCCTCTTCTGGGCTGTGTCTACGCGGCCTCCCTCTTCCGGGCTGTGTCTACGCGGCCTCCCCCTTCCGGATATATTTTACCCAATTGGGCTAATTTATTTAGATGAGCAACTCCATTGGGCTTAATATATTTTTGCTATGTTAACACCAACTGAGCTGAACACTTCAGACAAGCAGCTCCATTGGGCCTAATATATATTTTTGTCAGGTTAACAGTTGCGAATTGCAGCTCCGGAAAGTTATACAATCAGAAACTACCCTGTAGCTTTTGGAAGCTTTCGTAAGCTAATTTGTAACTAATTAATTTTTTCTTCAAAGTACAATCTATGACGGCTACAATAACTTCTACCGAATATTTATGTAAAACTGATAGCTACAGTTCCCTACAACTGCAGCTACAACCCGCATCTACAACTCTACGTGCAGAAGACACCCTATTTGAATCATTGAATGGGAAATGGGATGGTTATTTCAAATGATATTCTTCTCTGGCTTCGCCTTATATAAAAAAAAAATGTTAAATGCTACTACAAAGAATACATTTTTATTTCGACATGCCAAAATATATTGTACGGTTGGGTATAAAACTTTTTAAAATGATGATCATTTTAATGTAATTTATACTAATATAAGAAAATGTAATTCAACGATCAATTCTCAATCAAGCCTTGGCCCATTAATAAGAATTCTCAATCAAGCTTTATTTAATTAAATTCTTAAATAATTTTTTTTACTTTAAAAATTAACATTTTTCTAAATTTAAGTACATACACCTTTAATTTTAATGCATTTCAGAAGATTGGGGGTTCGATTCTCAACCCAACTCTCTATTCCTCCCCTTTATTCCGTTATAATTCGTGTGACATGGCCCTTAAAATCAGAATATTTATATTATATGAATTAAAATACTTATAGAGTAAATAAAATATATTTCCTCTGTTTGTAGGTTTGCAACATTGATATTTTTTGCACTATTCATAGTTTAACTTTTTTTTTTAGGAAAAATGGTTATTATTTCATAAAGAAAAATCCAACCAAAGTTTAGGAGAACATCTCCAACAACAAAAAATAATCTGCTCCATCTAAGTCCTACAGCACCTCATTGCTCAAACAAGGAAGCAAGCTGCCACAAACTACCACAACCACTATTCGCTAAAATTTATACACCAAGGTGTTAATAAAAGATCCTGCCTCCAAAGGTGAGAACAGCCCGGCCTCCAAAGGTGAGATCCGCCCGCAGAGAACGCTTCACTGGACACAGCCATTCCTCCACTTTTGTTGCCCTATCAGTAGTATGAAGGAAAAAAAGATAAATAGGTCTTTTTTCTTTTCAAAAAATTCAAATCAGTCCTTTTTCTATTTTATTACCAAAACAGTCCTCTACAAATGCTAATTATGTTCAAATCAGTCCTTTTTTCACTAATTATATTCTAATTGCTGACGTGGCAAGGGTTTTAATTTAAACCTGACACGTGTGCATAATATTAGTCCTTTTTCTTTTATCTTTTGCCAATTCAGTCCTAAACTTTTATTTTGTTCTATTTAGTCCTCTACCCCAATCACTCATTTTTATATTAATTGGCCTCAAACCTTTCAAATTATTTCATTTTAGGCCCAGAACCTTAAATTTTTTATTATTACTAATACATTTATCAAATAAATGCCCAACATACTTCCGTAAATAAAATTAAATACCAAACCTCATACATTGGGTTTGACCGCCTTGTTACCGGGTCTTCGAAGTTCCGAATTTTACGGACTCTCTCTAACCACCCGACCGTAACGATGGTTCATTGGTTCTGGTTTCTTCAGCAACAATCAGCACAATCATACTTTGTGGACAATAAAATTCAGGCTATTTTTTTAAATATTTTTAATAATATTAATATTTTTCAATAAAACCAAGGCTTCCTGTATCCATAACCTTTCAAAAATTCAAGTTAAATCATTTACTCAAATATTGCTACATCCTAAGGTAGGACGCAAAGTAAGATTCTGTTGATTGTTACTGAAGGAAACCAAAACCAATGAACAATTGGTTGCGGTCGAGTGGTTATTAGAGAGAGTCCGTAAAATTCTGGTATTTGAAAGACCCGATAACAAAGCAGTCGAACCCAATATATGAGGTTTGGTGTTTAATTTTATTTATGGAAGTATGTTGTGCATTTATTTGATAAATGGATTAGTAATAATAAAAAATTTAAGGTTCTGGGCCTAAAATGAAATAATTTGAAAGGTTTGAGGCCAATTAATATAAAAATGAGTGATTGGGGTAGAGGACTAAATAGAACAAAATAAAAGTTTAGGACTGAATTGGCAAAAGATAAAAGAAAAAGGACTAATATTATGCACACGTGTCATGTTTAAATTAAAACTCTTGCCACGTCAGCAATTAGAATATAATTAGTGAAAAAAGGACTGATTTGAACATAATTAGCATTTGTAGATGATTGTTTTGGTAATAAAATAGAAAAAGGACTGATTTGAATTTTTTGAAAAGAAAAAGGACCTATTTATCCTTTTTTCCGTAGTATGAAACAACAATCAATCGTCACACAAATGACAACATCGTTTGGCATTATATCTTAAAAACGCAGCAGCACCGGCATTCACGAAAGTCAATCGAGACACGCGGTCACCATGCTCCAGGTCTTTTCACCAATCGTCACGCAGCAGCACCGGCATTCATAGTTTAACTTTGTTTCAAATCTTTATCATAGTTATTGAAGAAAAAACATAGTCAAGTGAGATCTTGTTAGATTCGTCTAAACTTATAGTTTTATAATATCAATTTTTTATAATTTTTAATTGTATACAATTTGAGTTATTAATTATGAAATATACATCGGCATACGTGCATGTTTTCAAATGTGCAAATTCAAAAAAATGGAGGGAGTAGATATCATTTTTATTTTTTAAATAATTTTTGATAATTTTGGAAAGTAGACATTCAAATATTTTGGCATAAAATTTACTCCACTGTCCCAACATATTATACCCATTTGGGGCTGGAGACTTACTCGAGTGGTAAGTCCCCCAACATCCAACCTATAGGTTAGGGATTTGAATGCCAGCCCCTATCTCTTCATTTGTTCTCTTTGTAATTTGTGTGGCATGAGCTCCCACCAACCATTTCTCAAGTCTTTAATGGCTCATAAAAAAAAACATATTATACCCATTTCTTTTAGACCGATTTTTTTAGTGCATACTTTCAACAAATAATATTTTAAATTACAAAAAATGAAAATTACATAGTATATATTTTAAGCTACACAATTAAATAAGGAAGGTGTATTTAACCAAGTGGTCAAGTATCTGACTTCGAACCTTATGTTGGCGTTTGACTCCTCCTCACATGGCCTCATTATATAATATTTTTTAGTTTGTATAGACTGTTTAACAAAAAAATAAAAAAAATAAATTTAAGACTCAATTTTAAAAATAAGTAATATTTTAAAAATAAATTTACAAAAAATAAATATTTTAAAATAATATTTGAAAAAATAAATTTAAAACTCAATTTTAAAAATAAATTTACAAAAAATAAAAGTTATATACTACCTCCGTTTCTTTTTAAGTGTAACGTTTCTCCTCTGCACGCATGCCAATGCACATTTTAAACTATTAATAACTCAAATTCGGCACAAGTAAAAATTGTAAAAATTTGATATTTAAAAACTACAAGATGAGACGAATCCAACAAGATCTCATTTGACTATAATTTTTCTTGTATAACTATAACAAAAATAGAAGTCAAAGTGCTAAAATGAACAGTAAAAAAAGTCAAAACGTTACATTTATTTAGAAACGGAGGGAGTAATATATATGTTAAACTATAAAAATTAAATGAATTTAACAATCAATATATTTTTTTTATATAATTTTTTCGAGTGCAACGTAAGCTCATGGGTTGGCAAATGGGAAACTACGAAAAATTAATACTCCATTGTATAATAATAAAATCGATTAAAATAGCCATATTATTATTTTGAAAAAAATGGAGCATTTTGCTAGGAGAAAAAACAAGTGAGGCAAAGAGAGCAGCATAAATTGGACCACTTAAATCCCTTTCTACCCCTGCAATAGAAAATTCCACCTCCGCCATCTCCTGGCTCCTGCCTTACCCAGTTACCCTTTAAGTCCCTGACCTTCTAGATCACCTCAAGACGAGATTTTGAGAGACGGGGAGGAATCGGGGTGGAGTGTTCAGCCCCTGGACCCTGCCGCCAAAGATTACCAAGGTTTGATCACATTAATTTTCCCCTTTTTTCTATATTCGCACCAAGAATTTACGCGCTGCAGATTTCTTCCTCTTATTGGGTTTCTCTGTTTTTTTCCTAATCTTCTGGGTGAAAATTGATTAGAAATTTCAAAGTCAAACGAAGGAAACAGTGTGAAAAAATCAGAAATGGGGGCATCCCCCTTTGCCCGTCCCCTTTAATATACCAAACCCTCCTTAATTATCTTATTGCCTACCCAATATATTTTTTTTGTTTAATAAACTCTATTTCTCCTAATTTCTCAAAGTTCTTGGATTTGTCAGATTTGTGATTCAGAGTATCCTGGTTTTGATCTGATCTTCGACTTTCGATCAGTTTAGCTTTGATTTGTGGGTTTGGTTATAAGAGGCTTATTTCGAAGGAAGTCGAGGAAAGGAGGAAGATAATTTTAGGTGAAGTGATGAACTCGACTGCTCCGTCATCGAGCGCCGGAGGACCTGGATCGGGTGAAGCAACTGCGCCAAGAAGGAACTCTAAGCGACCAAAATGTATTTTTCCTTATCTAACCCTTCTTTAATAAAGTTTTTTTTGAAAAAGTTTATGTTTCTCGTGTCATTGATTGGATTTTATTTTTGGATTTTGATTTGGTGCTGTTGTTTCTGGCCTGGAGTGGTGTAAATACGAATTATGTGGATGAGCTAATTGTGCCAAAAAAACGTTCTTTTGAAGCTACACAGCACATGTGTTATTGTTTTTCTTTTCAAAATATTTTGTTATCTTGATAAATGATCTAGGGATTGATTTTGGAATATACAGCACCTATCCATTAAAGATTGGGTATATTGGCCATGGGGTGATTGAAGCCATGGATTCTTCTTTGTTTGAAACATGTAAAAATAGGTTGTCGGCCACAAAATAGCACCCTTTTGTTTCCCAAGATGATCATTTTGTTTGAGATGTTTTTTGGCAATAGAATAACCTTAAGATAGTGAATTTGATATGCATTATTCTGAAGTCAATTTTTGAAATAGAGGGTTAATTTACTGGGTGAAACACATTATGGATGATCAGAGTTTTGAAGGAACACCAGTCGAAGACAAATATTGAGAAACACTGTACAAGTTAATGCGGCATGAATTTTATAAAAATGTTCCCCTGTTCCTTGGTTTTTCTATATATAGTTGTTAAGAGTTAAGACCATTTGTATTTGGACAATGTTGCTGCAAAGCAAGAAGACATGCTGAGAGGGTGAAACTAATGAGTGATGTACCCTTTGTAGTATTGTCAATTTCTTTAGACTATAAGGTTAACCTTTCTGAATTTTTTTGTGTTGAACATACTAGTGTGATTCAACAACCAGTGGGGCAATGTATAGGTTTTATTATTTAAAAGAAATATTAGGTGATTAAAAGGCAACTATTTGCCATAATGTGGAGCAGTGGTAATAAGCGGCACAATTATAAAGAAGTGTAAAAGATTTTATGTGCTGAAGTGTGCAGTTTTTGTTTCTTGCATGAGAAGTAATCAATAATTAATCGAGCCTGCTCTATCGTAAGAAAGTCATCTGAGCATTGTCTGATACTATCAAGGAAAATAATGCCACATTAATTCATAGAACCTCTACAAGGTTTTGAATTCTTGTAGTAGAACTAACGAGCAGCTTTTGAAGATCAGGATTTCATATGAATTTGCTTTTCTTATCTTAAAATGTGAGTCAACATCTTTACAAGGATATTTCTTTTTTACTCTGCAAGCATGCCTTTTTGCAAATATAAATCTAAAGGGAAGCCATCTCAATACTGACCATTACAAAAAGCTGGCACTGCATGGTATTTTGATTGCACTTGCAAATTAGGTGTAGTGTTCGAAGTGCTCACAAGCCCTTGTGAGTCTGAAATAGGAAGTAAATCAATAAGTCAGGTGTAGCTTATGAGATCCGTGATGTCAATTGCAGGACCTGTATCTTGCTATCTCTAGATTATTGAATGATGCTAACCAATTTCCTCGTAAACTTCTAAAAGGGTGAATTGATTATTTCACTTATTTGTCAGAACTCAGAACTATTTAGCAGATGTGAAGTGTTGCTGATTTGTGTAACTTTCCCAATTATGCTTTTCAGATTCAAGGTTTACACAGCAGGAACTTCCTGCATGCAAGCCTATACTCACTCCTAAATGGGTTAGTTTTAAGCTTTTACACATTCCTTATCCACACTAGATATTCCCTCCTATAATGGCTGTTTTCTGATTTGTGAACCTTGCTTCAGGTGATCTCGACTTTCTTGCTTGTTAGTGTCGTTTTCGTTCCCATTGGAGTTGTCTCACTGCTTGCTTCCCGAGATGTATGGATCTGAACTCTAGCTTATTGCCATGAGTTTTTTATTGTTTAATCATTTTTCAAATGTTGAATCTATTCGTATTCACCAGGTTGTTGAGATTGTTGATCGGTATGAGACTGAATGCATTCCTCTAGATTCAAGAAATGATAAAGTTGGGTTTATTCAGAATTCTCGAAATAATAAAACCTGCACCAGAACTCTTACAGTGAGTCCCAACTCAGATTTTTGCTGATTGTTATTTATTTAACTTTAGCTCAACTTTGCTTTGCTCTTTTGGTGGCTGATTTGGTGAGTATACAAGAAATTTTTATTAACTAATGATAACTCAATGTTAGGTGCCAAAATCCATGAAGGCGCCAATATATGTGTATTACCAGCTTGACAATTTCTATCAAAATCATCGCAGGTAATTTAATGTACTTCCTGTTGTACCAATTTTGTGAGAATAGCTATGAAGACACATTCTGTCATTCATGATACCTTAGTATATCCTTTTGTAAACGAGCATCTGGGTTTTCTGATTGGTTTATTTAGCGTTGGAGCACCCTTAACTGACAGGTGGATTCAAACCCAAGGTGTTGGGTGCAATTTATCAATGATGAATGAAAACTATTGCGGTAGCCTGGTAGGCTAGCACTTTGGAGAGACAACGTGGTTTCATTAGATTGAAATATGAGACTTACCCTTTCTGAAATTGACTAAATTTGATAGAAACTTACATTCAGTAAATTCTTATCTGGAGTCTCTGCTTCTGTTGCTGTTGTTATAGCCATAATACATTGCTAATCACTTCTGATGCCTTTTGTTTTTATCTTGATGAATATCAGATATGTGAAGAGCCGAAGTGATCAACAGCTACGAAGAAATGGTAGTGCAGATGACACAAATCCATGTAAGCCGGAGGCCACTACAAGGGATGGGGCACCAATTGTTCCTTGTGGTCTTATAGCTTGGAGTCTTTTTAATGACACATATCAGTTTACCCGTCATAATAGCCAGCCATTGGACATAAACAAGCGAGGTATCGCTTGGAAGAGTGATAGGGACCACAAATTTGGAAGAACTGTCTTCCCCCAAAACTTTCAAAATGGTACCCTGATTGGTGGTGGTACCCTTAATACATCGATACCAGTAAGCTGCTTGACCTACAGACTAATAGTATTTTTTACTAGTGACATATAGGCTTTACCTCCATTTTATTAACCTGTTTTAATAATAAAAATAAATAAAACCTCGCATGCAAGTTGTGCTAATATATTTGAGCATTGTCTTGGTTTCTGCTCAGGCATTTGTAGTTATTCATCTATACTAATATTCTTTGAAGATAGAGTACATCTAAATTTTTGTTGTCATAGTCATAAACTCATAATTATCTGTATTTTGATAATAGTATTTAGAAATTTATATTTTTGGCGGTGTTGTGAGAGAGCGGAAATATGAAGATAGCATAACACAGCACACACACACTCACGCACACTTGATATACCCTTGATCCTGTGGCTCATCCTTTGTTCCCTAAAGTTTGTGATTTTTCTGTTCGTGCTTTATTTTAAAGTAAAACTATCCAAAATAGACCTAGATTAGTTTGAACTGGGTATTTCAAATTGTTTTACCACCGTCAATCATTTACCAACAGATTCTGATCATTATTTATCGCCTTATGAATTTCAGTTGCTTTTGGAATTAATCTGCCTGTTTTGTGAATATGTTGCTTCTTAACAGTTGAGCGATCAGGAGGATCTAATTGTTTGGATGCGAACTGCTGCTCTTCCAACATTCAGAAAATTGTATGGGAAAATAGAAGTTGATCTTCAAGCTAATGAAATCATTGATGTGACAGTAGAGAACAGGTATAATACTTACAGTTTTGATGGCAAGAAGAAACTCGTTCTTTCAACTGCCAGCTGGCTAGGAGGGAAGAACGATTTCATGGGCATTGCGTACCTCACAGTGGGTGGATTATGCTTCTTTTTGGCAATGGTCTTCACACTTATTTACCTCATAAAACCACGGTATGGTCTTCTGTCTTTCTATATGTATATAAACGAGCTAGTTTTCTTGTCTTTTATTTTCATGGTTTTAACTTTTTTTTTGGAGCCATAACTGTTTGAAACATCAATTATATTACAAATTTGGTGCGTGGTTCTTCGAAGCAAATTGCAGTGAGACTTGTTTGCAAAGACTTTTACAATCAAATTTGTTACAAAATGAACATTGTCCAAGAAAATTAATCGGAGATTTTCTGCTTCAGGCAACTTGGAGATCCATCATATTTGTCATGGAACCGGAATCCAGGAGGTCACTAATGGTAGCTTATGAAGTGCTTTATGATGGTGGATACAAATTTGTTTACCCCATCTCGCCTTTCAAAAGGCACGTGTATAAATACCTACTCTACTGGAGTTTTTGGGATATTTGAGACATGATACCTTATTCCTATGCAAACTGAATTTGTGCTTGATTGCTTGTTTCAAATGCACAACGTATGTATATTACTTAAAGCTGTTATATGAGACTTCCACATTTTGCTTGAGTTGATTTATTGGTGCTATTTTAGTGCAATTATACGAATAAGAGAAATGGGCTTCTCCATACATATGATAGTAGAATGCATTTCCATTACACCAATCTTCCTGGTAATTTTCAGGAACTGTTTATGAAATTATATACTATTACCCTTGACATTCTGTTCACCTAGGATAGTATTTTTCTCACTTCTAGTTCCGTTTCTGAAGCACGAAAATGTTGCTGAATGAAGCAATTTCTGTAAAGGAAGAAAGATTGCACATTGGCACATAAAATTGAACTTCATAGCACCCTAAGGAGAACATTGGAGAGGTACTTTCCTTCTGGATATGCTGGATCAATAGGATGATCACTTGCTGCTCCAGCATCACGTAAAACTGTGATCTTTCTCCCAGCCATGGATGCAGCACCCTGAAGCATGGAAGAAAAAGGATACTTTAATACTATATGTGAAGCTGCACAAAGAAGCAAATTTGTACAATGACCTCCACATAGTTAATGCAGCAATTGAGCTGAATCTATAGTATGGATTTATATCCTGTCGGGTTGGCATCGCAACAACAAAAGACAATCGTGGCAAGGGTTATCGAACTACCTCAGACATTTGGAGTTCTAAGATCAATAAAATTAAAATAATGCCAGACTATAATACTCATAATTCATTGCTTAGGTCCACTGTCCGAACTCTGAAGATTATAATTTTTCAAGAGATGGAGAGGCTACTTGCCTGAAGAATGCGTGGGAACATCCCACTTTGGGTCATCGCACCAGAACATGAGCAGGTCATTAACAATCCACCCCTTCTTGTTACTTGCATTGCCAAGGAATTTAGGTTCCTATACATGCCAGAAGCGCTATGCAACACCTAGGCACGTAAAGATGGCTGAGCAAATGAGAAAATGGAAGTAAATAGAGAACACATATAAATGCCATGATTATTGCAAAAATGCATCCAAGGAGAAAATCCAGCATGCTTGAATACCTTTCTATTGGGAGCTAGTTTTGGTGGATCCAGGATAACTATGTCCCATAATTCACCCTTGGAGATTGCACTCTTCATAAAATGTGTAGCATCTTGTCGATGAAAAGATATTAATCCAGAATCAAAATTATTAAGTACAATGTTATCCCTGGCAATGTCCAAAGCAGGAGAAGATGAATCAACACCTTCCAGCCATTGGAAATAAATGAAGTTTAGATGTGAAGTAATGGAGGGAGGAAGGCTGAGAAACAGATAGTATACATGATAATAAGTACACAATAAGTTTCTTGTTATCTAAAGGAATACAAATCACTAGTCTTTAACCCCAACAAAATAATTTCAAATTATCAGTTAAAAGTATTTCCTTCACAATGCATCAATCTTTCAATCCCTGAAAGCTTGCTCAAACAGTCAACCTCAGCTGAACTTGTTGCTGAGATTTTTTAGGCATGTGCTTCCTATGCGTGTGTGTGTGTGTGTGGCATCAATAACACTCACGATGGAGCAAATATGAACATACCAGTTACACTAAGGGCACCACCATATGCTGCATTTAAAGCAAAACCTCCAGTATAACAGCAAATATCAAGTACTTTCTGACCATCAGAAATTGATGATATGTAATGGCGATTCTCTCGCTGATCAGCATAGAATCCAGTCTTTTGACCCCCCAAGGAGATTAAATAAGATATGCCATTCTCTGTAACCTGGATGAAACATACATATGAGCATAAAAGAACATAAAATATAGAGGTTTGGAATCTATGTATCCTAAAAGGCATTGCAATCCCCAATGCAAATCTCAAGGACCACAGCTTCCAAGTCGAGATATTTATGCAGTGGTCATGGGATAATTCTTCCATTGATTGAGTTGAACATTTGATATTAAGTGCCACACATCATTTCAATGACCCAAGTTGTACGTCAGGTCATAACAATGCTCATGTAAAGGTTTAGGGCCCGTTTGGATTGGCTTTTGAAAAAAGCAGAAGCCAAAAGTAGAAGCAGAAGCAGAAGTCAAAAGCAAAAGCATGTAACTTTTGTGTTTGGATGGAATACTTGAAAAGCGGCTTTTTTAAAAAATATATTTGGATGAATAAAAATGAAAAGTGCTTTTGGAATGTGGTAATTACTAAAAAGGACATGCTATTTAATATGATAAAAGATATATTTATAGTGTAATTTATATTAAGTAGTGGGGGTATTTAAGTCTTTGCACATTTTACGAAGTGCTTTTGGCTTCTGCTTTTGGGAGAAGCACCCCTGGGCTGCTTCTCCCAGAAGCACTTTTTTGGCTTCTCATGGTGCTTTTGCTTTTTTCTAAAAGCCAAAACAAACACCTCTTTTTTATCAGAAGTGCTTTTGGCAGAAGCAAAAGCCAAAAGCACTCCCCCAAAAGCCAATCCAAACGGCCTCTTAATTTCGCATAGTATCTGGCGTGCTGGTCTTGACAGATGTTCTGTAACATAGACTCTAAAACATATTGGGCCGAAGAAGCTTTACCTGTGCCATTCGGGGAGAATTTGATGCATCATCTCCTGAATCAGACAGATCCAACCCTTCCTCCTTCAGGATATCAATAGATGGTCTCCAGGTTATATGATGGATACTGCCTAATTTGTTGATGCAAAGTTCTATTTCTTGCTTGTACCTTTCAACCCAAGCAGCAGAGGATGCAATCACTGCTTCATCTCCAAAAACATCAATAACAAGGCCTGACAACCTACATAAGAAACCAGATTATGTTAAAAGACGATCACTAGGATCTAGTTCTTTCCTTATAATAGAAGGAAAACAGTTTATACCTCACATTCATTATAAGACATGACAATAGCATCAAAATTCAGCAGACATCTAATTATGTTAACCTTGAATAGAAATTAAGGAGTACTCAAAGTAGAGTCAGGCAATACCGATCTCCTTCACTGTTGACAAGACGGTATGCATTTGTCTTGGCTGAAGGAAGCCCCAGACGCTCTCGCAATGAAACAGCATCATTGATTCGCGTTTCAAGCAGTCTGTCCATGTTCAGCACTGAAGAGGGATCTCTGTACTATTATTGTCACAATCAGGTCTACCGTATATGCATAACATTTCAAAAAGTTAGCCAAACCATAAAAAGTATTCCTTGGACATGTACCGTGCCGCTTCATCTTCCATTTGCATGAGCCGAACACAGAACATAGAAACTGAGTTGTATATTCCCCAACCAATTGGTTTTTCTGTCCCATCAGCAACCAGGACCACATCCCCAGTTACCGGTGGTGGTCTACCAAGTATTCTATCGACAGCACCACTATAAACCATTGGGCTGCCATCTCTAAACAACTGCGTTTTCCCCTTTTTCAGCACAACCTTCGCAAACCCTGCGAATCAATTTCTTAAATGCAAAATTACATGACAGTTCCCCTAACACTAATTTATGTAAAACAAACAACGAAGATTCTTTTATTGCGGAGAGAACCTGATTCTACCTTTGGAGTGACTAGACGCGATTTCTTGAATTGTGGAGGCGGGCGGAGCGGCAGCAAGAGACAAACTTCTTGACATCAGGAAGCGACCAACACACACCATTTTATTCTCCCGCCTGAATCTTTGAGCTACACCGGATGCAAAAAAAAGGTTAAATTTCACACAATTGCACTCATATACCATGGATTGTATGCAGCCATTAACTATATACACCACATTTTCCTGACCTGACTCCCTAGTAGTGAGAAGTCGAAGGTACTGAGCAAGAATGTGGCTTATCTACGCAGACGACGCTGCTGTTTCTTTTTGAATGCCAGTATACTTGATAATTATTAATGGGCTCAACACTATGATTTATGGGCTGGGCCTAAAAATTGAATAGGGTCCAAAGAGAGTTGGAACTTTTCTGTAGGCCTAAGGAATCCTCCGAAAAGAACATGGATTTTGGGGGTGTATAGAAAAAGCCCACGTATTGCCTAAGTATGCCGATTCCGGAACATAGATTATCTGTGTTTTCAAAATTTAAATAATCAGATTTATAATATCATTTTTAGCAGTTAAATTGATTATTTGCATTTTTAAAATGCAATCAAATAATTCATTTTCTTGTAGCTCATCCAAACACCCACTAAATATGAAGTATATATATGCAGTACCTCTGTTCTCTTCCTGAGTTCTTTTTTGAATGTCGGGATATAATATTGTAAGTAGATATAGGAGTATTGATTTTTTGAATGCCCTTCCTGATTTCTTTCCCCAATTTTATTCATTGTTATTTTGACACCTATAAATTAATTATATAGATATGTATGTATTCTGAATTGTTATCCAATGGAAATGTAATGATGTATTGGCATACGGACAAAAAGTTGGAAGAGAATCTAAATGGATGATGAATGTCAATGATGATGTCTTCTTCGGGCAAAACTAGAATCTTACATTTAAAATGAGATTGGTCATGATGACTCGTGATGTTTTCCTCATTTTCATTTGTATTTTCAATTGTTTTTTAAGTTGGGATTACAGTCCTTATTTGTCGATGATTGTTTGGTAGTAATTGAGAAAAAAAATTAAATCAACATAACATTCAAGTCTTGGATCCAAATGCAGTGAATGTATTGAATTAGTTTCCCAAATTTGGACTGATGCAGACGCTAGTTAGTTTATTTCTCCGATGTTTTTGTCATTTTAGCATTTGAGCAAAAAGCATATAGAGAGAGTCATTGTCCGATTGATTCCCTTGGTCACCGTTTCCACTTTAGTCGTGCAAACACACTATTGGAAAATTACACAGCTTCTAGGTATAGTATAAAAAAACTGTGCTGTGAAGAAATTTTAGATTAATGTACTAATGTAGTAGTGATCTGAAATAAAAATAATTCTTTATACGGGAAATTGAAGAAAAACCCCTCCCACGTATTGGACTTTGTAAGACACCCCACCACATTTTCATGTTTTAAGTCAACTACATTATTTGTTTGAGTCAAGTACCGCCCAATTTTCGAACTTCAGCCTAAATACCTATTTTGTGTGAATGAAAAGAATAAAATAAAATATAATGAATTAAATAATGGGAGGCGTACTTTACTCTTTCCATTTGCATCTTCTTCCAAGGCGGTTCGAATTGCAACGGCAATTGGGGCATCGCCGGAGTTTTTTGAATTCCCACTTGACGGGTAAAATAGTGGAAGGGATTACAAGGTAGGGTTTCGAAGGGAAGAAGGGGCGGAAGCGAATGAGTTGCGAGGACGGTGTAGGACACGATTGAGTAGGAGCGGAGGTGTGCGACGTACCGGTGGGGTTAGGGTACGCAGAGGGAAGGTGTTGGTAGGGCAGCGCGAGGAAAGGTCCACCGAGGAGGAGAGGGCGCGGTTGGCGGGTTGAAGCTGTTGCGGCACCCGGAGGAACCTACGGCGCAAAGGTTAGTGAACCGAAACTGTTGAAATTAGGGTAGTTGTGGTGGGCGTGAATAAATTCCTCATTATAGTGCAATGAAAAAGTAATGGCTTTAGATTACAATTCGTATAGTTTGTTGTGGTTTGAAAAGTGAACCCTTGAGTATGGCAGTGTATAAGTACTCGCATTCTATTCGTTTGATTTAATTTTTGAATATCTAAGTATGTATAGGACAATGGTAATCTGCGGTTATTGAAAATGTATGTGGTATGTGTGGAAATTTGAACTTATTTTATGTATTGTTGTGGATGAATTTAGAGGTAACTGTGGAGTGGGAATACTGTGTAATGGGTTAATTGTACTGTGTAGGTTGTTGGGGAATGGCACCGAAAGAAATTAGAGAGAAAGTTAAGAAGCAAGCAGGGAAGAAGGTTGAGAGAAGGGATGGAAAAGGACAGGGATGTGATGGGAGTAAGGGAAAGAGGCAGATAAGTGAAGGGAGTAAGGTTGGGAAGCGGCAAGGAAAGAAAGGGAGCAAGGATGGTAACGGACAGGGCCGAAAGGGCATAAGGAAGGGAACATGGAGGCACAGAGTAAAAATGGGGATGGGCCAGTGGCACGATGCACTACACATAAGTTCATTGCAGTGATGAATGAACTTTGCGAGAAAATCACTGAGAGGCAAAGAGAAGCGATGATAAGGACACCGTTCGCACATTTCCTTAAATGCCAGAAAGGATATAGTAGTGTAGTATGGCTGGAAGCATTAGCGGAGTGCTACGACGCGGAGTACAAAGGTTTTGTGTTTGGGGAGAATTTTAGGATGAAGTTTCCATCATCAGAGTTTGCATGTGTGGTGGGACTACAGAATGCGGGACAGGATGTACACCCGAAGTTGGAGGAGGTTTCCGAAGCGGTGGAAAAATTTTTTAAGGGGAATTCGAGGAACATAAAGAGAGCAGACATTATAGAGGTGTTGCGGAAGGCGGCCGGGAATGAGGAGTTGGTACTGGGGACGAGAGATCCCAAAGATTTTGCACGGCTGTACACTTTGTTTGTTTTCAACTCCATCATGTTTCCTACGTCCCACCTGTACCTACCATTGTTCGTTGTGCATTACGTGGACGACTTGGAGAGGATAGGTGAATACGCTTGGGGTAGGGCAGTCCATGACTTTTTGGTGAGCGCGTTGGCAAAACGTTCAGGACAGGGCAAACGTTATATAGATGGTTGTACTGCTGGGTTGCTGGTAAGTGTAATATTGGCCGAAAGGTGTAGTACGATCCAAAGCAATTTTTATTGTGTAATGAAACTAAAATGATGTTTTGATGGCTGGAAATTTTGTTGTTTTCCAGGGATGGTTCTTTGAGCGAGTTCCCAGGTTTGCCAAACCAATTACGAAGCCACAAGTCCATCGATTCATAAGGTGGCAGGTTTCACATCCAAAAGTGGATTCGTGTGCGACAATGCTAAGATCGCTGACCCCGGATCAGGTGCGGCCGTTCATACCTTTGCCGGAGGAGGTAAAGTATGCAAAACCCCCCTCGAAGGCTGTATGAGGTAATGAGTGGAGAAAAAGTTAATTTGATGAATCTTTACAGTTTTTTTGTGGTTTGTGAACAACATACAGCTGATTTTGGTTGTGATAAAATAGTTGTGTATTGAGAATGACTGGAAACCACAGCGACGGGCGAGGGTAATGTCCGATGACATGGCGTTTGGTAGTGAAACGGAGGAGAGAGTGACTGTAGAAGTAATGGAAGAGGGTGGCAGCTGTAGAGGGTATTCTGAGCGTAGAGATGGGATAGTGTCAGACGGCCAAGAAGATGAAAGTGAGTTAGCACAATTGTGTAATTGGTATTGTGACTGTTAAATACAAATTTTGTAACAAGATTTTGATTTGAGGTAGTGTATTGAATAGATATTTCTGAAGAATTGAGGACAAAGGCATGTCATGATCGGCCTAGCAAGAGGATTAGCAGAGACGATGCGGCTGGAGCCGGTGTGGGCCATGAAGATCGTCCCTTCGGAGAAGAAGTAATGGAGACGGATGATCAACCGCTAAAGGCGGGGCATGAGGCTGCAATGGAGGTCGGTTATGCAGAGAGACACGATGGAGATGGTGGGAAGTTTGAGTTGAATGAAGCATTGTACGGTCATGAGAATGAGGGTAACGATGGAACAGCCGATGATGAGTTTGATGCTGTGGATGTGGGGAATGGGGAGAAGGATGGAGATGATGTGCATGGTAAAGCTGAGGCCGTAGTAGGGGAGGTGAATGAAGGTGTTGCTGAAGGAGAGAAAAGAATTGAGGCTGATGGTGAAATGGAAGGGGGAGACCAGGATGGCCCGGACGATGACGCAGGGGGCAATGAGGTTGATAAGAGGAGTAAGGATTATGCTGATGTGATGGCAGTGGTGGATGCTTATTCGGAGATGCGAGAGGGGGTCGATGGAAGTGGTAATGATGAAGAGTTGGATGAGGATGTGGATAAGTTGGAGAAGGATCATGAATTGCAGCGAGTTGATGGTGACACGAGGCGGGAAAAAACACCGGGCTCTATTGCGAGGAATGTGCGAGCAAGAACCGATCGTAAGCCGAAGGTGAAGCCGGCTGATACTGTGACACCTGAGTCGTCATGTAAAAAAGAAGTGCGAATGGTTGAGAAAGTAAGGGAGAGGCAATTAAATGATCATCGGGAAGAGGTAAGTACTGCATGACACTCAATTTGGGCATTATACTACCTAACAAATGTCATGTACTAGTGATTTGTCTAATTATGACATATTTTATGACTTATATACCATTGTTGATTTTGTTTGAATGGTGTTACAGCCGATTGAGTTGCAGTCAGGCGGTTCGGATGAGGATGTTGATTTAATGGTGGGGAAGAAGAAAAGGAAGAAAGGGGTTATTTATATAGGTGATTATGTTCGATTTCGGAAATATGTTGGGCGTGATGCACTGACCGATTGTGAGAGGGACACCTTAGATGGTTTTTTTGATTCTGACTTGAACAGGTATGATGTGACTCAGTTTAAGTGACATATTGGATAATCGTTTAAATTGCTTAAATGTACTGTGTTCTATAAATTGCTAAACTGTTTTTTACCCACCTTGTGACCTAGGGAGTTTGTTTGGGCAATGGGTCATAATGGAGTGAAGCCGGTTAGTATGATTTCTTTATTAAATGACGAGGCCATCGCGGACGATGTCATAGACGGGTACATAGACATACTTCTTTCTGAAATGGGGAATAAGCAGGAAGATTCGTCAAACAACATGACCTTCACTGCCGCGAGCACAGTGGTAAGTAATAGTGCAGGATGGGCAGTTTGTTTTGACTTGAATTACTAGGTAGCTAATGCAAAGTACATTCCTTTTAGCGGTGTATCTTAAATGCGATGAAGGAGTATCCGCGAGTTACAATGCCGGCCTCTGTTTACGGAGATTGCGTCGCGCGAATGCTTTTAGTTTCTCAGAATAACCTTAGATGTGTGATTGACTAGTGCCGGCTTGGAGTACGGTACATTGTCATCCCAATTAACAATGGAAAATATTTCCATTGGCACTTGCTCGTCATTGACATGGAGAACAGGAAAATTTTTAGTCGCAACTCAATGTGGTCAGCCCGGGCCACTAATGCAATAAACCTTGTGGTGAGTTCTCACTCGGTACTTTTGGTTTTGTTCCTGTACATATGAAATAAAATATGTTCAACTAAATTATGTGTTTGGACCATAGTCTCGATTCATAGGTGGTTGGTTGGAGCTCCACAACTTCAAAGTTGATAAGAGAGTCTGCAGATTAAAGCAATGTAGGCAACAGACTGAAGGATCCAATGACTGCGGTGTGTATGTCATGTGGTGGTGTGAAGGTTATCTTTGGGACACAGCTCACTGGTGGAATGAGGAGAACTCTTTTGATATTAAATGTTATCGAGCACGTGTGGCCCTCAAATTCCTAGAAGACCCACGCAATGAGTGTAATAGGATTATTAGCATGCAGAATAAAATTCAACAAATCAAGCTTGTTATGACTTGTTGATGTCACCAAAGCGAACCAATTAAGTGACATATTTTAATTGTTCCTTCAAAACAGACATGTATTGTGATGCACAATTACTATACTGAGTAAACTTTGCCATAGGGTCAAATGCTCTATGATTGTGTTCACATTCGTCTAGATTACATATGTCCTGAAAGGGATTCCAACATTGTTCCAAATGGCTTTAAACAACGTCCCACAGGATTTGGACAAAATTCTCAAGAAACGACCAACACAAACAACAAGGTTTATCTTCAAACAACACATTCCATTCCACGATTAAGTTCCAACAATACTTAGGGACTACTTCATTCACGATTATACACATTAACACTTAACCAAATTACATAAACTCCACACCATCAAGCATAAGGGTTTTTTAGAATAACACTTACCCAAATCAGAACATTCCAGAGATGTTAAGCACACATTAACACTAAACCAAACCCGATTCGAACAAAAGGTGATAGCAAAACACGAAACACATAGCTTTCGACTAACGACATATACATAGACGCGGGATACTGAAATTAGTACGAAATTAGCGAAGAACAGGGAGATTATTTGGTGCGATTTTTGTATTTGCCCTCAAACCAACCAACAAAGCCCTTCACCTTCATCTCACTCTCGGGTAACTTGGGAGTATCCGGCTGACCTATGAAATGCCAGAGAATCAGCGCAGGGACGAGGACCGCCGCAACGCCGCCGCATACCTTCTTCAAGCGCCGACAAATGCCCTGGTTTCACCTCACCCGCGGCGTCGGATTCGTGCCACCGACGTTCACAACGACCATGGCCTCCTTGCGTGGGGACGATCGGACTGTAGGCTGGGGGAGGTCGGACTCGTGGTCACAGGATGGGCACCTGATTTTCGTGCGACGGCGAGCCATTGGGAGGAGCTTCGGAACGTCGTTTTTTACTGGGGAAGAAGAAAGGGGAGGCAGAAACTTGGAAAAGGATGGGAATGGGGAATGAATTGGGGAAGAAGTAATTGAGTAATGTGGGTGGGGGGGGGGGGGATGTATAGGCTGCAATGAAGGGGGTGTGTGTGATGGGATGGTAGTCATAGCAGGAAGAAAAATTGGCTTGAGAAGAGCATAGGGGGTTGTGTACACACTGCACCGTACAAAATTTGCAGAACACCAGTAGCTCCCGCCAACTAAGAGATATAAAGTGTACAGTGGAAAGGCAATGATGATTCTCAAAATTAGACTAGTCTATCATAACTTAATTGCACTAAACCCCTTAAAAAAATTGGGGAATCCAAATTGCACATTAACATATTACACCACTTAGTGACGGAAGATTTCTTTATATGAATAATTGAAATTTAATTATTCAGACACCTACAATAATTTCCCCATAATTACAAATGCATAGTTTAACCTATTCCGTGAAATACCCGCATAATTTCTAATTATGACATAAAGGGTCTTTCCCATATAACAGACTTTGAATGATTTGTGAGTGTACGATTTAGGGCTTAGGGTTTAGGGTTTAGGGTTTTCAGTTTAGGGCATAGGGTTTTCAGTATGGGTGTCAATTTCAGGTTTCGTGTCGTGTTCGTGTCGGGTTGATTAGGTTGTATAATATTTCAGGTCGAGTTTCGGGTCGACCTGATTTGGGAAAAAACCCAAAATGGCTAAACCCAAACCTGACATTTTTCGTGTCGTTCGGGTTCGTTTTTTCGGGTTATAGGCAAAATTGACAAAATTTAAGGTTTCGGGTCGTGTTCGTGTCAGGTTGAGCAGGTGGAATAATATTTCAGGTCGGGTTTCGGGTCGACCTGATTTGGAAAAAACCCAAAATGACTAAACCCAAACCTGAAATTTTTCGTGTCCGTCGGGTTCGTTTTTTCGGGTTCGTGTCGAAATTGACACCCATAGTTTTCAGTACATCCTAAACCACATAACAATTTCATAGTACATTGTAACATATTATTGTGCAGGCATAACTGTCTTTGCATCAATTGGGCAACTTTCGTCTATTCACATAATGAATCATCTTAAACTCTAATTATTTCCGATTCATATCCTTCTGATTCAGTGGAACTCCAACATAGAGCACACAATATCCTTCCTACATAATTCTGCTTATACTTGGAAGTTTACGCCAGCGCAAGTCAAATGGAGTAAGGCCTTCCTGCCAAATCATTTATTCTTATGATGAGTTAGGAGGGTGAAATCTTCTAACACTTACCCACCGAATGCATCCCATGCACATCCTTCACCATGGTGCGTCAATTTCCCATTAATTAGAAAGTTTTTACGGTTTGTATGCCAATCCCTTAACAAAACTTTGATTTCTTTACTTGGTTGCAACACATCACAGAGGATGCTTGTCTTGAAATCTCCATAAACGAACTACATCGCAAACATATATGCAAATTCACTATGGCGAATATATTATAACACTTAGTATTGGATGAGAACTATGAATATAGTAAGAGAATCCCCACCCAAGGCTTAAAAAGTGGATAAATTTTATTAGACTATATGGCATAACAGTTTCTTCATTTATTATAACATATATTCAACTTATTGCATAACAGTTTCTTCATTTATTATAACATATATTCAACTTATTGCATAACAGTTTCTTCATTTATTATAACATATATTCAACTTATTGCATAAAAGTTTCTTCGTCTAATATAACATATATTCAACTTATGGCATAACAGTTTCTTCATTTATTATAACATATATTCAACTTATTGCATAACAGTTTCTTCATTTATTATAACATATATTCAACTTATTGCATAATAGTTTCTTCATTTATTATAACATATATTCAACTTATTGCTTCGTCTAATATAACATATATTCAACTTATTGCATAACATTTTCTTCATCTATTATAACATATATTGAACTTATTGCATAACACTTTCTTCGTCCCTTATAAAATATGTTCAACTATTTGCACACAGGCAATAAGAAATGGGCCCATATCAATTACAAATTATAATGGGCCCAAACACTTTCCAAATAGGCCCAATTATTTCAGGCAGTAAGGAGGGTATTAATTCAGGCCCATAGCATCTCCCAAGCCCATTTATACGCGGGATCCAATTATTTATCCTCCGTTGCATTAGTGTGTCTATGAAGCAGCATACCAAATACCCCATTGGCATTCTATTATAACAGACTATAACACAAATATAACGGGGTACCATTCAATCATAAAAACTTTGGCCTGACGTATGCAAGTTTATATGTTCAGCAGAGATAATATACCCTCAAACAGGTTACACTTGCCCAAAACAAAACACAAAAACTACGTCCCTACAGTTTGCATAATCACTTGCTTTACAAAATGTTAGTCACCAATATACCAACCAACCATCAAATTCCTACTTCAGTGGCAACGGGAACCAATCTGCCTTGGTACCTACGCGGCTCCTTACATGTCCGGCGGTTATGCCCTTCCTTCGAACAGTTCCCACACTGCACACTACTCGACGGTATCTGAGATGGAATCCTCTTCTTCTTTCTTCGCCCTGGTTGTCTGCGCACGTTAGGAGGGTGAACGAAGTTTGGATCTTCAATATTACCATTTGTGTCCGCATTCTCTTGGGGAATGGGAAACAACAAGCCGGAATATGTAAGCTGGTATGCCTGCACACGATAACATGGATCGCAATAGTCGTAAACGCTTCTATTCAAAATATCCAAACAAGCACATGCATGCTTGCAAGGCAACCTATAGACTTGCCAGCGCCGACATGTGCATTTCATCTCATCCACATTCACGGACATTGTCTTCTCCATATCTTGCACTTCGAATACACCTGCTGACGCCCGAATTAAGGCAACAGTACGAGCATCCTCATAATTACCACGTAACACTTTCTCCGGTTCTGGACATAGATCACCAATATACCCGATTGATTTCTCTCTTTTCTCGTTCATCATTCTCATAGTTTGCTTGCGGATAGTATCAAGCATTCCATGTGGCGGTAAGTTCCGAGCTTCTCTAACCCATGAATTCCAACTCTCGGCTAAATTATTGTTTATGACTCCCCATCTACAACATTCAAAAAGAGCGTTTGCCCATAGCTTCGGCTCCGATTGTACGAGATACGGTCCGGCAGCTGGGATCTTGGTTACCATGTCATTCATGACCCGCTCGAATTCCTCAAAAGTCTCTGCATAAGCTGCCTTCTTCAACATACTCTCCCATACCCTCGAATGCCTGTACCTATACTTCTTCAGCACCTACATAGAAGTACATACAATGCACAACTTATTCCAATAAAAAACATTATTCGACCAAACATTTGCTGCTGTGCTATCTAACCAAAATAAAAGTAAAATTTTCCCACATACAACATTCGCCTACCAGAACAACACAATTCAGACTGATTATAACAAACATTGCCTCGTATATACCTCGTACCTGCTTCTTAAAGTTCTCAACCAAATGTCGGAGGCATATGGCTTGTTGGCATCCTTGAAACACTTCTGGAATGGATTTCATCAGACCAGAATTCCTATCACTGAAAATGGTAAATCTCTCCCAGACATCACTTCCCGTCTCGCTCAACAACCTCATTTTCAATTTCTTATAAAACCAATCCCAGTTGACATCATTCTCCGAATCCACAACTACCAACAACGCATCCAACATTACACACCATAAATGTTACACAGCGTAGAGAACATACATATATATATCGAATAAATTACAATCTACATACCTGCATACGCAAGTGTTAGGAATCCACCATCAGCATCCATTGTCACAGCACTTAACATATGACCCTTCCACTTGTTTTTTATGTGCGTTGCATCCAAAAACAATATCGGCCTGCACCCACGGACAAATCCCACCACGCAAGCTCCAAAACAAATGAACACTCTTTTAAATTGCATTGTTGTTTCATTAATCTCCAAATCTGCAACACTACCAGGATTCGTACTCGTCACCGCATCACAATACCATCTCAACTTGCCAAATGAACTGTAATCACCACCATGAATTTCGCGCAACGCAATCTCGCGACCATTCCATGCTTTGTGATAGTTTATTTCTATACCAAATAAACCTTTTATGTATGCCTGTGCTTGCTTTGGTCGATAGCTTGGGTCATCTCGTACCTTCTCCCTAATCTGCGTGGCAACCCAACATGCATCCGCTTGCGGATGATCCATACTCTTTAGACTATCCAGCCCACACCCGTGCTGCAAGTTGCACCGTCTAATGCAAAACGACATATCTACTTTGTGATAGGATGCATACATGCTCCACCCACATCCAAGTACAAGACATACAGCTTTTATCTTCGTTCCGTCATTCCTTTCGTACTTAAATCTTCTTTTCTGGGATATGCAGTAATTCTTAAGCACCCGTCTAAAGTGATCTGCATCGTCGAACTCTTGTCCTTCCCCACGAATAGCCCTTGACCACACCAACGTGGCTATGGGCGTACTCTCCATTACTTGTAGTCTTCTATCCTCACAGCCCTCAATCTCTGTTCTATTCTCACTATAATCCCTGTTTCCCACATACATAAACAAGAAATTAATATACAATATTCAAACTGGCCATTACATCATATGCAAACAAATTTTCGGATCTAACTAAAATATACATCACTGCATTACCGTTATTTCCGAGCACAAATTAGTCACAATCACAGAATGATCTAGTACATATGTTCATAGGTGTGGTTTTACAGTTCTATGGTGCGGTAAATGCTAATCTCAAGCCATTCAACACACTGGTTTTTTTCCTACCCACCTATACAAAATCAACACATACGAGACTACAAGTACTGGGTTATTATTGCAAACACACATCTCATACAACATCAATATAACACCATTTCGCAGAGCATTTCCATATCCCCATTCATAATACCACTAACAAACATTCATGGCATTCTCCTCTCTACCCGTGAATCACCCACCTCCCATTCAAAAATAAAGGACCTCAAAACATATTTCTTCACCCTGTTCAATCGCATACCTTATTCTTTTCTGCTTCTCTTTATCATTTTTCCTTGCCTCCATTCTACAAATCATCTTCTTCAGCAACTCATGAACAAGAAACATGTGTCCCACGTCCTCATCGTTGGTTAGGGCAACTGAGAATTTCTCCACCGGATCTTCGTAGTATATTGCATGCCCATTCACATCAGCGCCCTTTTCCTCTAAAATCATCCGGATTTCCTCCAAGGTTGTATCTTTTCTCACCGACAATGAGTGCATCTCTTCCCCAAACCTGCAAAACCCCACAAGGCTTGTCTCCACGCGATTGGAACTCTCCCCTATCTCATCCATTCTCCAAAACCTTGCAATCTTCTCGCCGTCACCACACTCCACTGAAATCACCGCAAAAGAAACTCCACAATCGAAACCCCAAAATCCCTTTCTAGGCGATTTCTTGAGCTCTCCCAAGGTACCCGCCAAATCTTTCTGCCCTACAGCCGTATCTTCCTTCCTCTACAAGCTAATACTGATTTCTAACCAAAGTATGGGCATAAATGACATTTCCAAATAAAATATATTTCCAAACACTTGGGTGACTGAACCATAATATGGCATTCTTTCCGTGGGTCAATCTTACACTCCAAAACTACGAGGTACTGACTCAAAAACCCCAATACATGGGAGGTATAAAACTTCAAAACCCCCTTTTTTATATGTAAAGTCAAAGAGCAAGAAAATTGAATTAAATGATCCCTTACCTATTCAACATCTCACAGTACTCTCTCTTCCGCAACCTAAATAGACTCTCAGTTAGGGGTGGGCAAATGGGGTTAAATTGGGTACCCAATCCAAACCCAAAAAATTAATGAGATAGGATTGGATTTTTTTGTAAGTAAAAACCCTAAGTTGGTACCTAAACCTGAAAGTAGTAGATCAGGTCGGGTATCGAGTTTAGCAAATGAACCCGAATTTCCCAATCCAGTATTCGAACTACCCGATTTTTTTGTTAAAAAAATAATGTCTATCTTTTTTTCTTCTTCCACAATACACAATATACATAGAGAGTATTTATTTTTTATGATGATTTTATTAAAGTTTATTTAATGATTTTTTTCCTTTTAATAATTTTTTTAAGAAAAAGGTTTTTCTTTATTTATTAATTTTTTTTAAATTCAATGTATCCACCAATATCGGGTAACTATTTATTTATTAATAAATTCGATGTATGATGTACCCACCAACGGGTAATGGTAAGATAATTTATTTTTCAACTCAAATCCAATTAACCCGAACCCACCAATCTGAACCCACGCCCAATCCTACTCTCATTACTCGACGAAGGTTACTACTTACTCCGCCCTGCCTGAATTGTTGAATTGTTGATTTAGATTGGATTGTTGAGTAGCTGTCTGAAGCGTTGAATCGCTGAATTGTTGGTTTGGATATATTGGATGTTAAATGTGTTAATTGAATGTTTCGGTTGGTTTTCGGTTAGTGAGTTCAAATAAGTATACTTGTTTGATTCAGGTTAGCGAATACCTGGGAAAATTCAGGTTGACGGAACAGCGAACCCGATTTTCCAATACCCACAAAGCAACAACTCTGGATCAACAGGGGTCGTTTTCGCTTATTCCTTGAATTCTTGTCTGGGTCCTTCACTCCTCTGTCAGCCACTGACCCGGTTGGGTTTTCATTGTGAACTCTCCTTGGCGTGGGTGATAATCGCAGCCACCATGTCTCTTCACCTCTTTGCTTCTGTCTATTTTGGACATCGTAAGGAAACGCAGCTGGGTACCCACAACCGATTGTCTCGCTTTTCAGGTGCACTTCATTTCTCTGTTTCTGGTTATAAAAAGGTTTGATCTTTTTTATTTGTTCCCCCCAACTTTGGTTGCTTTAATTTTCTTATTCACTTTGGTTCAAATTCGCTTCTATTTCTTGCAAGCAGCGTCTTTGGATACTGGAGTTAGGACATCGCCATCTCCTAATTTTGATTCAATGGTACTTACCAATTTCGCGCTCTTCGCAGTTCCTGTTTTAAATTGTTTTTTTGATGACTGAGCGCTTACAGTGAATTGATTAATATTCTAACAGTGCTTTAAGGAGATGAAAGAAAGGATAGCAAAGCTGATTAACAAGCCTGAACTTTCTGTTTCTACATATGACACGGCATGGGTGGCTATGGTCCCTTCTCCACATTCATCACATGACCCTTGTTTTCCAGATAGTCTAAAATGGTTACTCGAGAATCAGTGCTCTAATGGTTCGTGGGCTCGTCCCCATCACCATTCTTTGTTGCAAAAGGATGTTCTTTCGTCTACGCTAGCATGTGTACTTGCACTGAGAAAATGGGGGATTGGTGAGGAGCAAATTCATAGAGGTGTGTGGGATTTCCTGGCCTTCTAATTGGCTACTCCAAATTCTGATATAAAAGGTTGATCACTCTTCATTTTTTTTGCAGGTGTACATTTTATTGAGTCGAATTTTGCTTCAGTTTTGGAGAAGTCTCAGATTTCTCCCATTGGATTTGACATTGTATTCCCAGCCATGGTTGAATATGCCAAAGACATGTTTTTGAACCTAAACTTGGAGCAAACTAAGTTAAGTGATATGATGCATAGGAGAGAATTGGAGCTTAAAAGGTAACATTGTTGCAGTTCTATGATTTTCTTTATTTAAAAATATGCTTCTTTAGTGTGCCCAAGTTAAAATTTGGACCGTGTAGTTTGTAAAGAGTTGAAAATTCAAATAAGAGTTATGAAGGATCAAAGTGACTAACCTAAGAAGGTTGTCCCGTTCTTTGATTAAACTGCTTTACCGCCATTTAGATGGTCCCAAAATCAATCCACGGAGAGGGAAGTTTCCTTGGCATATTTCTGTGAAGGATTGGGAAATTTACAGAATTGGGAACGGGTCATGAAAAATCAACGAAAGAATGGATCCCTTTTTAACTCTCCCTCTGCAACAGCAGCTGCTTTCATAGGTCTTCATGATGTTGGTTGCCTTAATTACCTTAAGTCAACATTGAAAAGCTTTGGGGATGCAGGTATCTTTTCAATACATTTTGTGTACCATACCTTACTAAGACATGACACCTCACAAGGTTTATCTTTTTTGTAGTTCCTGCACTTCACCCTTTCGATATATATTTGAAGCTATGTACAGTTGATAGCCTTGCAAGGTTAGGGATTAGTCGACATTTTATGAAGGAAATCAAAAACTTGCTGGATGAAGCATACAGGTAACTCTTGATTAATTATAGGGAGATTGGTAATACTTTGCATTCGTTGTTTACTGTCATGGCATTTACATTTCTCTTGATGGTATCCCTTAAAAGATTTTGGCTGCAGGGCGATGAGGAGATTTTTCTGGATGCCTCGACTTGTGCTTTGGCATTCAGAATATTGAGGGAGAATGGTTATGCTGTAACCTCAGGTCAACTTAGAAGCATAAACAGATTATTATTTTTCCATTTGAATGGGAAACATGTCCAGGGGCATGCTAATTATCAGGCTCATTGTTCTCTGTTATGTAATCCATTCACTTGGTTCCAATGTGCTTGGTACAACTTTGATTTTTGCTAATGGAATGTTTTTTTCCTCAAAACAAAATGTACCAATTTTCTTGCTACTCATATTCATTGGTAATCATTGGTTTAACACGTGCAGATCGGATAACAAAAGTCCTTCAAGAATACCGTTCAAGCTCCTTTGATGGAAATACGACAGATCTGCACACAATTCTTGAATTATATAGAGCATCAGAATTTGTAATGTATCCAGATGAAGCTGATCTGGAAAAACAGAACTTAAGGCTCAAGCATTTACTTGAGGAGGAACTGTCCCAAAATTTTGTTTTTTCAAGTAAACTTGGCAGAAATATCGAACAAGAGGTATGCATTGTTTATTACCAATTGAATCGTTGATCTTTGGACCTCATTTATGACAGATCAATAAAGTAGATGTTTCCATGTTTATTTTCAGGTGAAGCATGCCTTAGAGTATCCATTTTATGCAATTATACACCGGTTTGAGAACCGCATAAGTGTAGAGCATTACAACACCAACAATACAAGAGTTCTGAAAACCGCATTAAGGTGAACCATTATCTTGAACAATATTCTGATTAAAGTTTCCATCTCTCACAACTCACACCTTATTTTCATCTTGTTTTCAATCTAGTTCGCTAAATTTTGGCAACAAGGATTTCCTTTCACTGTCTGTGTACGACTTTAACAAATGCCAACAGGTACACTGCGAAGAAATGAAAGAGCTCGAAAGGTATTTATTTCCTTTGTTTTGTTCATTGATTATTATGCAAACCTCGCCCACAGTTTCTTCGACAAAGAAGAGTTTGGGAAGTATGTTTTTACCGATTGTCAAAATGTTCCTCTATATATTCAATAGACATGTAATATGTATTCCCACATTCCGAAACTGATGCTCGAGTATTATTATCCGTAGATGGGTGGTTGAGAATAGATTCGAGGAATTGAAGTTTGCAAGGAGTAAGCTTGCATACTGTTATTTTTCTGCAGCAGCAACGATATTTGATCCCAATCTGTCAGATGCTCGCATGTCGTGGGCCAAAAATGGCGTGCTGACTACTGTAGTTGATGATTTCTTTGATGTTGGAGGTTCCATAGAGGAACTCAAACAGCTCATTCAGTTTATTGAAGAGTAAGTAGCAATCCTTGCTCTTCTTGGTTCATCTCCGGGAATTGGTTGTTTTTTAACCGTCTCCATTGCAGATGGGAGGATGTTGACGTTGATAGCATACAGTTTGCTTCCACGAATGTCCAGATAATATTTTCAGCTCTCAAGGGCACCATCTGTGAGATTAGCAACAATGCTTTCATTCAACAGGGACGCAGTGTGACAAATCACATAGTCAAAATTTGGCTGGATTTGATGAAATCCATGATGAAAGAAACCGAATGGACAAAAGATGGCACGCGCCCAACAATGGACGAATACATGAGCAATGCATACACATCCTTTGCTCTTGGGCCAATTGTCCTGCCCGCTCTTTATCTCGTAGGACCTAAGCTCTCGGAGGAGATGGTGCAGCATCCCGAGTACCATCGTTTATTCAAATTGATGAGTACCTGTGGACGCCTTTTAAATGACATTCAGAGCTGTGAGGTAATAGTAGCTTACACGCTTGGTTTTCTTATCACTCCGAACATCCCAATATCAATTTCTTGAGCCAATTGCATAAGTATCTTATACCAATCTGCAGAGGGAAACCAAGGAGGGCAAACTTAACGCGATACCATTATACATGTGTAATGGCGGCCGTGAGATAACAAAGGAGGCTGCAGTCACTGAGATGAAAAGCCGGATCAACAGCCATAGGAGAGAGCTGCTGAGGTTAGTTTTGGAGGGAAAGAAGAGTGTGATACCAAAACCTTGCAAGGACTTATTCTGGCACATGTGCACAGTGGTGAGTCAATTTTACCGTGAAGGTGATGGATTCACATCGCAGGACTTGATCAAGGTCGTTAAATCAATTGTTTACGAACCTATTGTTCTGAAAGAGCTTTAAGAACAATGCATGTTTCTTGGTTTCCTATTTTGTTTAGGCCCCAGCTTGTGTGTATGTACATCGTTGTGTTTGGGCTTGAGTTTATGACCAATATATAGCTATTTACAGCACCGTAGGCTCACTTAAAACATTAATGACAAATCCAGATCCAGAAGCAAAGAAGATGGTAGTAAATGATAAAAATAAACCACTAGCAATTAATAGCAATTAATGAATTAAAACTGCAAAATAAACCTGTATTCAAAATGCTATACCTGCAACGGTAGAAAAGCATGAACCACCAAAAAGCCAAAAATGGAAGAAACGATGTTGAATGAATTGATTCATTACCTCGACAACACTAGTTTCAGAATGAATGAAGATATAAAACCCAATCGAACCAGTACACCACGCAAGAACCCAGTTCCAAAATCGATGAAAACCCAATAAAGTGCTCAAGAATTCATCTTTTTCCTCCCTCAAAATGTTGCAATGGGAGCAGAAAAGGAGCAGCAATAAAGACCGTAAAACTACACCGATGATGAAATGGGGTTTGAAATTGAAAGTCACGAAGCGAAGAGAAGACGTCCAGGACAGCTCTGAAGTCATTCCTATATACAGCCGAGAGCCAAAACGCTGCTCCTAGGAGCTTTTCTATAATCTACTACACTATTTATTTTCTTATTGCTCTAAGAAACAAAAATATTCCTCAACATAAATAAGTAACATAGTAATGCATAAAAGATCTATTTCCACATAAAAAGTTTATTTTCAAAATCCAATACTTGTCATGTCATTATTTCAACGAGGTATTAACTAAAATTTGTTAATTATGAATACATGTTTTCCTCAAGAAGGTGGTAAAAAATGAACCATGACAAATACAGACTTGGCATGTCCCTTGAGCTTTGCATTCTGTTCGACACCTTTGCATACACACATATAGAGGGAAATGGTTCTATTTCAAATATAACGCTATATCATAATCAATCATTACATTATTCATCCAAACAAAAGAAAGAAATGAATAGTAACAATGCTTGGACAACAGCAATGCTTCTTTCTCTTTAGATAAAACAAACTTCCTCCTTGTTTTGGTATTCCTTCAGCACTTTGTCAGTTGGAGCAACTTCGGAATCCTTGCTCTTGTATTAGACTGAGAAAATTTCTACCACTACATAGGCTTGGCACCCATAACCAATAAACAAAACAATCAAAGGCTTGAACTTGATGTAGTCATGCTAATAACAACTTAGTTCAATTCATAATGTTCTTTAGCAAACCTAAAATATGGCAGAGAGCTCAGGTAAAATTTCACTACATACCGACACTATTCCTAGTCAGTATATTATCTGCATAAAGCAGCACATCAAAAATCAACTTATCTAGTTATTTTAGATTTACTTTCCACAATTACACTACCACAAATGGTGCAGAAGAAATCCAATTGTGGAGGGTACATTCTACAAAGTAACTGAACATATAGCATGGGAAAGATAAAAAGAAACAATGATAACAAAGCAGTCATCTTTGGCTTCTTAAACATATTCTATAATGAGGAATGTCAACAAGGTACAAGATAAGAATGTTAGAAAAAAGAAACCTGTCAGGTTTGCTTGAAGTTAAGTTCGACTTAATCAATCACATTCAATTTGCTTGCAGACTGAACATGTTTTAAATTAGCTTCTCAGTTTCTAGCAGGAAACATCAGAATTTCAAAATCATCATGTCACAACACATTTGGGTAATCTACTCCACATCATTAGTCAAAAGGTTCAAGTGAATTTGCACGTTAGCAGGTAATTGAATCTAAAATGAGAGAAAAGAAGCTTTAATTTCCGAAGGGGGGAATGCAAAGAATCCCTTGAAATAGTAACACAAAATAGAAGCAACAAACAATTCCGATCAGTCATCAGATATTATGGGAAGGCCGGGAGGTGTACTTTGTCTTGCAGGAACACAGAATGAAGTCCATTATCAAAGTCAGTGGTCAAGCTTAGCCCCCCCCCCCCCCCCCCCCCCCCCCCCCCCCCCCCCCCCAATAATACCTTTAACTAGCAGAAATATTTGTTAGCTGAACCTGTTTTGAAGGTCATTGAAAATCCCGTCCAACAAATACATGATAACAAAGACACACAAGGCTCTTAAAACAGAAGACACCACAAAAATTTAGAAGGATTTCTTCTCGTACGAAACAAGACCATGAATTCCACCTTCTACTTGTGCTGCTCCTGTTCTAACCTGGACAAGGAGAAACAAGAATCATAATGTGAATAAAGAACTTTTGCTCCTATTTTGAAAATTTCTGAAAGCGCGGGAAGGATGATAGTAACCAGAAAGAAGGTCCAAATATGCTCCTATTTTGGAAAATTCAATAAGGAGGGGAGGGACAAGAGCAATAAGAAAATAAGGTACAAACCTCCAGACGTAGAACGCCCGATCTTAGGAGGTCATGGGCAGACTGCAGGGAGGATGCGCCAAGATCCTGGAATCCTTGCTTTACTGCTTGCATTGTGTAGGGTACGAATTTCAAAACAGATCCTTTATCAGTCACTTTGCCAACCACACCCTGAGCAATTTTCAACTTGGCTTTATCACCCAAGTATCTGGCATCACTACCTCTCGTCATTGCTTCTAGGGATCCCATTCCTCGATATTTTTTAACTCGGTGCTCACCCTGTTGTAGAACAATGTGAAGGATTACCAACAAGTAAACATGGTGAATTCCAAATAAATCAATACTGTCATGGCCAGCCCAAAACATATCATGGCATGACCATCAGACCATGGCAATACAATGCACTAATGTGTGCTTTTAAAGAATCCTTTTATATTGATGTTTGTTAAAGTATATGCCAAAATATAAATGAAACAGCGAGATCATTCAAATCAAACTAAAACACCATACCAAACTGCTATATCCAGAACCTCATTCATATTCCCAAAAACTGGTGTGATGTCGTAGAAAAGAGGATTCAACTATAAGGAAACAGAGCATTCAATGAAAACCAACCTCCCCTTCATAAATCCCAGGAGCTTCACTGCTACCAGCTAGAAAGCTTCCCATCATCACAGTTGATGCACCTAAGGTTAAAGCTTTCACAATGTGGCCAGAATTAGATATTCCACCATCAGCTATAACAGGCACACCGCTTTCTGATGCAATTGACGAAACCTTGTAGACAGCCGTCGCCTGAAAACACAATTCAACCCTCATTCAGTTTATCAGTTGTTATTACGTCTAAAATGGAAATAATGTTACAAGGAAAACAAATACAGTAAGTGATAAGAAGTACCAACACATCAACATACCTCTACTCAAGTCTAGAAGTCATGTATAGCATAGTCAAATGAAACACGTCTAAGAATGATTATAAAAGCTTAGTTCATTGCTGCCAACAGTATTTACTTAATTAACGAAGATTTACCTGTCCGCGTCCAACAGCACAGACTTCTTGGGTCGTACAAATGGAACCTGATCCCATCCCAACTCTCAAACCATCCACCCCAGATTTAATCAAGTTCTGTGCTTGGTAAGTAGTCACCACATTCCCACCAATTACATCCAGCTCCGGGTACATCCTCTTCGCATGCTTAATCATATCAATCTGATAAATCGAGTTCCCTTGGGAACTGTCAATAACCACAACATTCACCCCTGCCTTCACCAAATGCTCCAACCGCTCTTTATCCGATTCCCGAGTCCCTATCGACGCCCCCACAAGAAAAGTTCCGTCAGGCCCAATAGACGGCAATCCCAGCTTCGGAAACCCCCGAATCGTCTCCACATCTTCCCTAGTCACCAGGTTCACAATTTCGGCTCCTTCCCCACTACCCCTCACCAGCGGTACGACATCGTTTTCTTCTTTGGCTAAATAACCAGCAACATCCTCGAAGCTGTAACTAGCCGGAAGCGAAACCGATGTCTTTAACATGTACTCCGCAACCCGTACTTCTTTCGAACCTAACTTCTCCCAATCAGATTTCTTCACAACGCCCAAAAGTTTCGACTTTTCATCCCCTGACTGTGTCACAAAAATGCAGGGAGAGGAGAGGAACTCATTCTTGGACGAAATCGAATCGGAGGGAGACTTAAAGACGAGCTGATGGGAGAAAGGTATCTTGTGCGACTTGGTGAGACGAACTAGGGCGGCCTGCTCGGCGGCTCCAATATTGGAGTGTATGATACCAATACCGCCGAGCGAAGCCATAGCCGCCGCCATGGATGCTTCAGTAACAGTATCCATAGGCGAAGAGACGCAGGGAGTAGCGAGGGCTATGTGGCGGCTGAGGTTGGTGGAGAGTGAAACGGCTTCCGTCGGGAAATCGATGTAGTGCGGGAGGAAGATGACATCATCGTATGTGTAGGAGTAGCCTTGGTTGAACAACCTCGTCGCCGGAAAACCGTCATCCAGAGCTCCGTCCATCAGCCGCCGACTAGGAAAGAGGGAGATGGAGATGGAGATGAAATAGGGTTTAATCGCCCCCTCTTCCCTCTCTGTTTATGGCAACTATATATATTTTCATTTACACGAATTTAATCGATCATTAATATTGTGTTACATTAATATTTTATTTCCTAGTATAGGCTGTTAAGCAATTTTTTTTTTTTTTTTTAATTTGAATTAGTTTTAACTATTCTCTAAGAGACCAAACTCAATTTTATCGATCATTAATATTGTGTTACATTAATATTTTCATTTACGCAAATTTTATCGATCATAAATATATATTTTAAAATTCTACGATAGATTGGACTGGACGAATCTAAGAGACCAAACTTAATTTTTTTTCTATATATATACTTATCTATATAATAAATTCTGAATATTTTTTTGTATATGCAGACTTTATTGCTCTTAATAATATTATATTTTTATAAAAAATATAAACTCAATGTTATATTTGTAAATCATTATAAAACATTATAAAACATATCTACGGTTATTATCACACACGTCATAAACACCAAATCATCCTCTCAAAAATATCTTTCTAAGATTTCAACTATATTTAGAAAATAAATCTATATATTAATATAAAAAAAAATTTGAAAAAATCTTTCTAGGTACTTTACAAAGATATAAATTCAAAACAACTTATAAATTATAGTACTATTATATTTTATATTTTGTATATATATTATTAAAATTATATATATAAATTCTTTAACTTATATATAATATTATTTAATAAATTTTATTATAATCTATATCTATATAATAAATTTTGAATTTAATTTAATTTAATTTAATTTAAATCTTTATAAAAAATATTTTTCTAAAATTTCATACGTAAATTAATATTAATATATCAACGGTTCTCATGTTGACACATCATAAAAGGTCATGTCAGTATCTAGATAATCAACATACATCTATAGTTAGAAAATAAATCTATATTAATATAAACATATCTTAATAAAATCGTTCTACATTTATTAAAAAGATATAAATTGTAAATAAATTAAATTATACTATTATATTTTATATTTTATAAAAATCCAATTAAAGTTATATATTACAAATTCTTTAAATAATATAATTAAAAATATATTCTTTTTGATATTCTTACATATATAATTAAAAACTGTATACTATAATTTATCCAATGGTATGCTTATATAATATTACTAAATGAATATTAATCTTATTAAAAAAATTATTCATAAAATAAAGTTTATGGGTGTTACATAATGGTATAATATTATGCGGAACAAAATATATATTTTTTAAAAAAATTAGGGCCAAAATAAAATATTTTGAAAATTGATGTGTGTTAAATTGATATTTACAAGGAAAATGGAGAAATTGATTGTTTTTTCTAATATTATAACTACTAACTAATTTGAACTTTGAACTTTGAATATTGATGGGTTTTTTTTGAAAGTTGGGTCCTGTTTTTTTGCCAAAAAATTGTTTTAACTACTAATTTTAGAAATTTTGTTTATTTGAGGTATATCTTTTGATAATTTTTTCCGCTTAAGAAATGACTTTCATATTTTTATAAGTTGTAGTAGGTTAGTTATACCTCATTCGTCAAATATATATAATAAATTCTGAATTTTCTTTTCGTATATACTGACTATATTGTCTTTTTTAGTTGTTGTTGGTAATATTGATTTTATTATGATATTACATTCAAAAAATCATTTCTAAGGTAAATGTAATTCTACATTTCTACGTCATTTTTTTTTACGGTATCACTTTTCCAATGTTTAATTGATTGCTTAAATGAATAATTTAATTGGATAACACGAGGGTAATAGTAACAGCCTTAAAAAATTCAGTTGTGTACGTGTTGACTTTATTTTGTGTTATTCTACCAAAAATATTTTTACTGAAGGTTTATTATGTATATAGTGTTTTTTTTCATCTTTTAGTTTCATTCAAATGCAAGAGAAATATAACGCTTTGATGGTTTTTTTTTCAAAAAATAAATAGCAGGTGTGGAGTTATTGGAAAATAAAGGTTCATGTCATGTTTGTGTTCCTTATGGGGGAAAAAAATAAGAAACTACATATTTGTATTATTTAGTTAGTGAATGTTATTTCTAAAATGCTAGAACACATGATATTTATTATTTATGGATTTTGGAAGTTGAACTGCTTGCCCTCCGTTTTGGTTTGTTGCTAGCTAAGCAAATTGGGGCGGGGTTGAAGGTGTGTTATGTGGACTCTCTTGATGTGGTTAATCTTGTGATGAGATTAGCGTCAACTGCAGTTGACCGAACTATGGTAAAAATAAATATGCAAGACTGAATCAAATTTTATGACTTACGTTATATTCAAGAACTGATTACAGCCTGACGACAACCATCTGATTGTCTGATTAGTATATGAACCAAAATTTTTATAGTTATGAGAGTTATATTTCTATTTAGCGTTTAATTTTAAAATACGTACTAATAATAATCGGATAGGAGCCGGGTGGGGAATCAAACCAGGCCAGGCCCCCATCCTCTAAATCCCCAAAATAATCTTAGAATTCGTCTGCTTTGTGTATGCAGAATTATACTTTGGAAGAGGCAAAACTTAATTACCCACCAGATCCTCAAGGGATTAGTTTTAGGTCTAATGTGATAGGGCGATACCCGGTATATGCCCAAAAAAATATATAAATAATATTCTTTAAAAACTTTAGGGATAATAGTCAAAATGGACAATATATTAGCGAGTAAAATAATATTTTTTTTAGAAATTTAATAATTCAAATATATTGTTAGGTCCAAGTTTGGATAGAATTGTGAAGATAATCGAGGTTGTGATGATGTTGTCAACATGGCTGAAAAACAACCAACTGCTGAGAGCTGAAGAATAAAAAGGATGCTGATGTAGCAAATTCTATTACAATAGATTGCTGAAGAATCATTTTAATTTTGGTGATGTTCGTTGTTAAGCTCATCTAATCCCCCAAAAAAACTATATTATCATTTTATAAACTCATATAAGTTCAGCACTCATGCGCAGAGGGCGAAAGGAGTAATATTGATTCAAAATTAAATAATAAACAATGTTAAAAAGTCAAACAAAATATTTATACTGGGATGCGCCACTAACCTCTTACCTGAGGCTCCTCGGTAACATTTTTTTGCTTTGTTGCTCAATAACCTAGTAGGATATAAGGAAGCTCACATTACACAAATTAATTGGTACTAATATTTTTTTTTTTATTTCACGAAATGTTATTTAATTAAATTAAATATAATAATTAAAAATTATATTCACTCAATTAATTAAATACTTAATTTTTTAAGATAATTTATTAAGTAAAAAATATTTTAAAATTATCTATGAATAAAAAAATTTACCGAACAAAATATTATTATTATTATTATTACTTTTTCATTTATAAATACAATCATTAATATACTTCTTCTATTTTTTAAAGTTTACTACAGATCCATTCAGTACGCAGTCCAATGCACATTTTTAACCATTAGTATTTCAAATTCGGTACAAGTAAGATTTTCTAAAAGTTCGATATTAAAAAAACTATAAGACGAGACGAATCTAACAAGATCCCACTTGACTATATTTTAACTTGTATAACTATGAAAAAACTTTAAGTCAAAGCACATGAGTGAATAACAGTCATTTGTCAAACGTAGCCGACAAAAAAAGGGAGAAAGTATAAACGATTGTTCTTATTAAAAACCTTATGAACAATACAATGACTCCCCTCCTAGCCGCCGATAATTCTGTGCTCAAATCCTATTTCACCCAAACCTTCACACCCTAATCTTCCAAAAAAAAAAAGAAAAAATCGGATAAAAGGAGACAAGAATTGATAAAAACCCAAATACTATACTTAGGTGGGTGATTCATTTATTAATTGTGTTAGTAATTTTAATTTATAACATTACGGTAGAGGCTTATGATACATTTGGCAAATATTAATACAGTAAGAGGACATAAAGAGACAAAATGGAGTAAAATTTTATGAAATAATTGGATTATTGGAAAAAAAATATACTATAAAGGATTAATATTTTATTTCCACGGACGGAGAGCATTTAACTAAAAAAAAAGAGAAATAAATTTCAAAGATTTTTTCTCTCTATGACTTCCACTCTCTCGTCCCCGCTCCTCGACGACCCTTCTGACTACCACCGGAAACCTTTTATCTTCAATGGTGGTGCTCGACCCTCCTTTCGTGACACTGGATTTTATTAACGGAGACCGTCTTAAGCCCCGGATCACTATTGCTCCCCAAGTGAGGGAAAGGCTATGTAAGCCATCGGAGGACTCTTTCATAGTCTCTGTCCTTGGTAAAAAGGTAGGTTACCTTGCTCTTCATGACCGCCTCAATCGCAAGATCAAGGGAACTTTTGAGCTCCATGAGTTAGGAGGTTTCTTTCTCGTCAAGTTTGATAAGGTTGTGGATAGGACCAAGGTCCTTAATGACGTACCATGAATGGTCCATGATAGCTATCTCTTGATCTCTCCTTAGAGACCTCGGTTTTCAGCATCGGATGAAGCTCCTAGGAAGACGATTGTCTGGGCTAGATTCCCGTGTCTTTGTCTCGAAATGTATGATGAGTACATCGTTACCAAACTGGCCTCCGCTTTGGAACCCCTGTGAAGGTTGACAATATGACCAAACACGTTCGCCGGAGCAAGTTTGCAAGGGTATGTGTTGAAATTGATCTTAGTCGTCCGGTTGTCACCAGCATCCTCATTGATGACGAATAGCAAAGGGTATCATACTAAGGCCTGCTGCACCTCCTATGTACAACTTGTAAAAAATATGGCCATTCTAGTAATGCTTGCCATAGGGGCGGATGCACATATAGACTAGCGGGGGCACGGGACACCACTTAAATTCATAAAATTGCTATTTTAACCTTAATTTCTTTTAATATTTAATTAAGTGCACCCACTTAATTTGTATGGTGACACCACATAAATTGATAAAATACTATGTTGACTTTAAAATTTTTATGTTTGGTATGGTATACCCACTTAATTTTTATGGTAACACCACTATATCTAATTTTGATTTAGCTTTTCTTTTATTATTTTCTATTGTATCTACTATCTAAAATTTTAAATTAACTTACATTAATTTTTGTGACACCACTAAAAAAAAATTTCTAGATCCGCCACTGGCTTGCCAGAAAAACCTCCCCGGCTCCGTGGTAGACGCTGTTGTTATTGCTCCGGCCCAAGAGAAAGAGACAGTTGGAAAGGACAACCTACAGGCTTCTAGAAGAGACAAAAGGACAAAGTTGTGTTGGGAGCTCAGTCATTGACTTTCACAAAAGAGGATGCGACTGAGGTGTGAGATGGGATACCTGCTGCCGCTATCCCTAATAAGGATACTGACATATCTGAAAAGAGGGCCTTGACTGTTGAAGAGACTCCTATCACCAATATGGAGGGTGTGGAAAATAGCATTGAGACCCAGTAATCTGTTGACATTCCCCAACAACCCCCTTGTGGGGAATGGATTAAAATTACCAGGAAAAAGCCTACTGCCTCACAAAAGGCCAAAGTGACAGACCCTAAGGCCAAGAATTCTACAGGAGGATCTTGCATCCGCCCCTTAAAGGTAGGCCTGAAATATCAGTGGGAGGGTTGGGAACTTTGAAGCAAATAACCACCAACTTGTTAAATCGAAGCATTACTCAATCATCCAACAAGGGAAAGCTACCTAAAGGGAAGGCCATCCAGAAGGGGCATGATGATAAGGGAGGGGATCAGACGAAGTCTAAACGAGCTCGGCCTTCTAAGGGCGTGGAGGAAGAGACTTTCCAGCCTCCAGATCTAAGGGTGGGGCCCTGAATAATACATTACAGTATGGAGTACATAAGGAAGCCACTGAAGTCGACCAAGAAATGAATGTGGCTTCAGAAGGAGTTGGGAATCCACTACCACAATCTATTGGTTCCCAATGATAGAGTTCCGTAACATATCAATCCTTGCTTGAATATACATGGTGACATGCATAGGAATACACAACGCCACATCGCCGATGTCCTTCAAGTTAACAAACCTTCTGTTCTAATTCTCTTGAAACCACAGGGCCTGTTTGAGAGACTTAGGGTATTCTTCTATCGCTTGGATTAAAGGTTCTTCATATATGTGAATGTACGGAAAGAGATGGAGATATTTGGGCCCTCCGGAGAATCGACATTCCTTTTCAGTTCACTCTTGTGTCAGTGCATCGTCGGCTCTTGAAGTTTCATATAAGGGGGCGCTCTCTTCTTGGTACTTCACGGTCATTTATGCCAGCCCCAGTGCTGTTGATTGTGTGCAGGATTAGGACGAGATGCGATTCATCAGCTCTAGTACTAATAGACCTTGGCTTGCCATGGGGGATTTGAACGATATTATTTTCGATACGGAACTTATGGCCATGGCGCTATCGCTTGTCAACAGCGATCGCTTTAGAGCCATGTTGGAGGATTGTGGCTTGAGCACAATTCACACTGTAGGTAACCTTTTTACTTGGTAGAGAAATATAACAGGGGGACCTTTGGCGAGAAAACAACTTGATCGCGCGATGGGAAATGCCGAATAGATTTCTTACTTCCCTGAGGGTGTTGCTGAAATTATGCCACGACGAGCTTCTGAGCACAATGGCGTTAGGCTTAGGTGTGGACCAAAAGATAACTTCATGGGGCAGAAACCCTTTAGGTGGGAGTTTGCATGGGCATCCCACCCCCTGTATATTCATGTTGTTGATGCTGCCTGGGTTGGTATTGGCCACTGCTTGGGCCAACAACTTAATCAGGTCAAGGATTCCTCCCTTCATTTTAATACTTCCACTTTTGGTAACATTTACAACAGGAAAATGAGGCTCTTGAGGAGATTGGAAGGTATTCGTATGTGCTAGTTAAGGGTGGACTCAGCTTGTTTATCTATCCTTGAAGGGACCATACGACATGAATTAGACTTGGTGCTTCAACAGGAGGAAACCATGTGGTACCAAAAATCGAGGGAAAAATGGGTTACCATGGGAGACAGGAACACAAGTTACTTCCACACTCAAACACTTATTCATCGGCAACGCTCACGCATTTTTGGCCTAGAAATAGATGGAGTCTGGAATACGGATGAGTCGAGTGTGAAGAGCCATGCTAGAACACATTTTTTATGGGTTCTGGGGCAACCATCACCTCTCCCACATTTTGGATGGGTTCTGGGGCAACCATCACCTCTTAGCCGACTCCCCCATGCAACCTGGTGGAAGGCTTGTAGGATGAGTTTTGAGGAAGTTTCCAAAGCCGTTAATGAGATGAGAGGGTTTTCAGCGCCAGAGCCTGGCGGATTTCCTCCTATCTTCTATAAAACTTATTGGCACATTGTGGGGAAATCTGTCTGGGATTTTGTCAAATAGGCTATCAAGGAGGGTTCTTTTCGACTGAAGCTCGCGACTACTTTGATCTGCCTTATTCCCAAAGTGGAGATTCCACAGACTATCAAACATTTCCGGCCGATTAGCCTTTGTAATACTTGCTACAAAATTATCACTAAAGTCTTGGTGAATCGGTTACGACCCCTCCTCTAATCCTACATCGGGCCATTCCAGTGTGCATTCCTTCCAGGGAGGGGTACCTCAGGAAATGCTATCATTTTGCAAGAAGTCATGAATGTTTTTAATGATAAACATCGACGTAGCAATGACTTTCTTCTTAAGATTGATTTGAAGAAAGCACACGACAATGTTTCGTGGGAATTCTTGGAATGTTATCTTGTGAGATGGCACTGTCTACGTATATCATTTGGATCATCATGTATTGCGGCCGTCTCCGATTTATTCTATGTTATGGAATGGATCAATTTTGGATCCTTTCTCCCTGGCCAAAGGTCTCCGACAAGGGGTTCCTATTTCCCCGTACTTGTTTATTGTCATTATGGAAAAATTGTCCCGGACTATCTCCTCAAAAGTCCACCAGGGAGAGTGGAAGCCTCTCATTTTGGCACGGGATACCCCTCAACACTCTCATCTCTATTTCGTGGATGACCTACTTATCTTCTCTAAAGCTTCTGAGGATAGTGCCACTTGTGTTGCCTCGGTGCTGACGGCCTTTGCTTAAGGTTTGGATTTCGGATAAATACTGGGAAGTCCCAGGCTCTCGCTTCTGTCACGGTGCCACCCAGCTTGAGGGATAATATCACCGCAATCCTCAATATAAATTTCACCATGGACCTCGGCAACTACCTTGGTTTTCCCCTCTTCAATGGTTCGATTCGGCAGAGGCACTTTGACTTCCTTATAGACAAATTGCGTGCCGGTTTGGGCACATGGTAGCGTTGTCTTTTGAACAAAGCGGGCCGTATCACATTAGCCAGGCCCGTGCTCTCGGTCATCCCCTCTTACATAATGCAAACATGTTGGATTCCCTTGGATGTCTGTGATAAGGTGGATTATAAGTGTTAGGGAATTCATTTGGAAAGCTAATGATGGTCGAGGGCTCTCCCTAATGAGTTGGGATAAATTAGCAAGACCTAGACCCATGGGAGGTCGTGGTATTAGAATATACCGGGACATGAATATTGCATTGTTGGGCAAGGCCTTCACTGATGTGTTCCTTGGCGCAGATAAACCTTGGCCCCAACTGTTTAGTATCTGATATGGTTGCACAATGGGGTATTTCCAGACCAGGCTGAAAGCCTCTCCAACATATCGTGCCATTCTTCAAGTCGAAAAACTAATTTCTCCATGCTTCCATTTGAGGGTTGGTAATGGAAATAACAGCTTATGGTATTCATCTTGGCTGCGGAATGGTCCAATTGGCCCCCGTCTTCCTTTCATCCATGTTTTGGACTTTGCTCTTCGGATTAAGGACGTCTTCCAGGATAGTCAATGGTGCTGGCAGGGCTTCATGACTATGGTGCCGAATCATATTAAAACCCCCTATTACTGTATGAGGATGCTGTGGATTCTAAATGTTGAATGGGCACGGGATCTGGTAGATACACTGTGCGATCGGGATATGATTGGATCCTCCAACAACGAGGCTTAATTGGAGATCGCTTGAAATCCTGGGTTTGGAAACTGATAATTTCGGAGAATTTGAGGGTCCTCATTTGGTTCGACATACTAGGAAAATAACTCCATCATCGGCATGCACTATTTGTGGGGCTGCAGTGGAAACCACGGTGCACATTTCTTTCAGTGCCCTTGGGCGGCTGCTGCATAGGAGCGAATTGGTGGGAATACTTTGAACTACGGCATGAATGTTAATATTGAAGAGAATACTCATCTTCTTCAGCTTAGCAGAACGATGACTGGGCTTCATTGGGCATTGCTATGGTGCATTTGGCTTGGCAGCAATGGCGTTTGTTTTATGGGAGAGGTTGTCTCAATTGAGACCACTGTCCACAAAGCCCGGTTTCTGGGGGCTGTTTCGAAAGAGGCTTTAAGCGACCTTACAGACAACTAGACAGCAAGCTGGTCATTTAAAATCCTCGCCACTCCAATGGTTGGGTCTTGCACGTTGACGGTAGCTCTATGCGGAACTCGAGAGTGGCCGGTTATAGGCGCGTGCTCCGTACAAAGGAAGGCGCTTGGTTGGAGGGGTTTTCGAAATCAATTGGCTTTGCCTCTAACCTTATGGCAGAGTACACGGTATATGGAATGGATTGAAGAGGCTCCATGAATTAGGAGCGGCTCATGTTTTGTTGCTACTCGGACTCGCAGGAGGCGTTGAGACTTGTCTAAAAAGATGTTGCAGACTGACTAGCTAAGTTGGGAGCACGTTTAGAGGACTTCTTCACGTTTTTGGTGTTTCCTCCGGATAATATCAAGGCCTCTATAGTTGCGGATTTAGCGGGGACTTGGTTCCCTCGTTTCTAATTTTCCTTTTGTGTTGTTGCTCTCTTCATCCCCCTCTCTGTAGTATTTTATATTTTTTTTAGCTGACGTCTTGGTGCGTCCTCAATCCAAAAAAAATATATTTTATTTCCATATGACCAACATCAAGGATCATACTTTGCTCTTGTGTTATGGTCTGTGAAAAAACTCAAAATCTATGTGGACATAAGCTCTCTCAACCTCCGGGAGATATTTTATGCGACTTGGTGAGACGAATTAGGGCAGCCTGGTCGGCCGCACGCAATATTGGAGTGTATGATACCAATACCGCCTAAAGAACCATAGCCGCCTCCATGGATGCTTCAGTAACAGTATCTATAGATGAAGAAATGCAGGGAGTAGCGAGCACTATGTGGCGGGTGAGGTTGGTGGAGAGTGAAACGGCTTCTGTCGGGAAATTGATATAGTGTGGGAGGAAGATGACATCATCGTATATGTAGGAGTAGCCTTAGTTGAACAACCTCGTCGCCGGGAAACCTTCATCCAATAGTGGAGCTCCGTCTATGGCCGCCGAATAGGGTTGATCCAAGATGAAATAGGGTTTCTCAAGATCGGCTCCCTTCACATTATATTCTTCCCCTGTTTACGACTACTCATTTCTTCTTCTTCTTTTATTTTTTTATTTATAATTTTTTTTATATATATCTTGATTTACACGAATTTAATGGATAAATCTTTTATTTGAATTAGTTTTAATTAGGGATGAAAACGGTACGGATATAATTTTTTTTATATATTTTCATTTACGGTTTTACGGTTTGGTTTATTTGATTTATATATACTCTCTTTTACGAATCAAACCGGACCAAACCGTATTTTTACGATTTGGTTTGGTTTATAGTTTGAAAAATTATGGTTTAGTTTAATGTTTTGTAAACTATAAATTGTACGGTTCCAAAAAATATTTAGCGGGGACTTGGTTCCCTCGTTTCTCATTTCCTTTTGTGTTGTTGCTCTCTTCATCTCCCTCTCTATAGTATTTTATATTTTCTTTTAGCCGGCATCTTGTTGCGTCCTCAATCCAAAAAAAAAAATTTTATTTCCATATGACCAACATCAAGGATCATACTTTGCTCTGTGTTCGGGTCTGTGAATAAACTCGAAATCTATGTGGACACAAGCTCTCTCAACCTCCGGAAGATATTTTATGTGACTTGGTGAGACGAATTAGGGCAGCCTAGTCGGCCCCTGCAATATTGGAGTGTATGATACCAACACCGCCGAGCGAAGCCATAGCAGCTGCCATGGATGCTTCAGTAACAGTATCCATAGGCGAAGAGACTCAGGGAGTAGCGAGCGCTATGTGGTGGCTGAGGTTGGTGGAGAGTGAAACGACTTCCGTCGGGAAATCGATGTAGTGTGGGAGGAAGATGACATCATCGTATGTGTAGGAGTAGCCTTGGTTGAACAACCTCGTCGCCGGGAAACCATCATCCAATAGCGGAGCTCCGTCTATGGCCACTGACTAGGGTTGATCCGAGATGAAATAGGGTTTCTCGAGGTCGGCCCCCTTCACATTATACTCTCCTCATGTTTGCAGCAACTCATTTTTTCTTCTTATTCTTTTATTGTTTTTATTTATAATTTTCTTTTTATATATTTTCATTTACTGTTTTACAGTTTGGTTTATTTGGTTTATATTTAATCTCCATTACGAACCAAAGCGGACCAAACCGTGAAATTATGGTTTGGTTTGGTTTACCATTTAAAAAATTATAGTATGATTTAATGTTTTATAAACTATAAACCGTACGGTTTCAAAAAAAGTTTACGGTTTTTAATATAATAATACATATAAGATTTATATTATTTTGTATTTATTTATATATAATTAGAATGATATAATTATAAAAAATATTTTTTTTAACAATTAGCAACTATAGAATTGCATGTTACTTTTAGTAAATGTATAATTGTATAGTATTACTTTTAGAAGTGACATATTTTTGTGGAACCGTACCGCCGAGCGTAGCCATAGCCGCCGCCATGGATGCTTCAGTAACAGTATCCATAGGCGAAGAGACGCAGGGAGTAGCGAGCGCTATGTGGCGGGTGAGGTTGGTGGAGAGTGAAAGGACTTATGTCGGGAAATCGATTTAGTGTGGTAGGAAGATGACATCATCGTATATGTAGGAGTAGCATTGGTTGAACGACCTCAATCGTCATCCTATAGCGGAGCTCTGTCCATGGCCGCCGACGCCGACTAGGGTTGATGGGAGATGAAATAGGGTTTCTCGGCACTTCACATTAGTATATTCTCCCCTGTTTACCGCGACTCATGTCTTCTTCTTCATCTTCTTTTATTTTTTTATTTATAATTTTTTTATATATATCTTGATTTACATGAATTTAATGGATAAATCGTTTATTTGAATTAGTTTTAATTAAGGATGAAAACGGTACAGATATAATTTTTTTTTATATATTTTCATTTACGGTTTTACGTTTGGTTTATTTGGTTTATATATACTCTCTCCAACTAATCAAACCGGACCAAACCGTATTTTTACGATTTGGTTTGGTTTACAGTTTAAAAAATTATAGTTTAGTTTAATATTTTGTAAACTCAAATCGTACGGTTCCAGGTTCCATCGTTTTTGATTTCCTTTTATGTTGTTGCTCTCTTCATCTCCCTCTCTGTAGTATTTTCTTTTAGCCAACATCTTGTTGCATCCTCAATCCAAAAAAAAATATATTTTATTTCCATATGACAAACATCAAGGATCATACTTTGCTCTGTGTTCTGGTCTGTGAATAAACTCGAAATCTATGTGGACACAAGCTCTCTCAACCTCCGGTAGATATTTTATGTGACTTGGTGAGACGAACTAGGGCAGCCTGATCGGCCGCTCCAATATTGGAGTGTATGATACCAATACCGCCGAGCGAAGCCATAGCCGCCGCCATGGATGTTTCAGTAACAGTATCCATAGGCGAAGAGACGCAGGGAGTAGCGAGGGCTATGTGGCGGCTGAGGTTGGTGGAGAGTGAAACGGCTTCCGTCGGGAAATCGATGTAGTGCGGGAGGAAGATGACATCATCGTATGTGTAGGAGTAGCCTTGGTTGAACAACCTCGTTGCCGGAAAACCGTCATCCAGAGCTCCGTCCATCAGTCGCCGACTAGGAAAGAGGGAGATGGAGATGGAGATGAAATAGGGTTTAATCGGCCCCTTCACTTGTACTCTTCCATCTCTGTTTATGGCAACTATTTCTTCTTCTTTCTTCTTTTATTTTTTTATTTATAATTTTTCGTATATATATTTTCATTTACACGAATTTAATCGATACCACAGACTCATAACTCCCCTTGCAATGCCTTGCAGGAGTATGTTAGTCATCTGTGGTGGACAAGCAACACCTGACAAATCATTAGTTGAAATGCCAAGTACTGCTATCATTCCCCCATGTCACACCCAAAGTCTAGAGTTAAACCTGAACTATCCCTTAACTCTCAGTCCTAGTAGCAGTTAGAAGATCTAGTGACACATCAGAGTGACCTCTACGAAAACGATTAAAAGAAAGCAGTAAAGAAAGCATTTAAAATCCTATCACTCGGGAGTTTCACAAGCTTCGTACTGGTAGTAAAAGAAAGTCCCCAGTCGGGATGACTGGATGTGGATCAAGAATTCCCGGATCTCGGAGAACCGCTCGCAGTGTTCACTTTCTTTCGGGTGGTTATGAGATACAAACTAATGAAACGAACCAAATAGATTAGTTCATTCCGGATGTACTCACTCAGGACTCAAAAGTAGGCTTTGGCAGAAGAGGATAGTAGTTGAAAGAATACTCAACCCTACCTTAGGAAATAACCAAGGCCCGAATGTTGTTCCTCTAGTATTATCTGTCACACCTTGTCGGAATCCAAGTGGAATCTGACCCAGTGCAATATTTAATATAAGATTTCCAACAAACAACAATTCTGGGAAATAATAAATCTTTGAAAATCATTCCCTAAACAGGTACTAAACTCTCAATTAAAACACAGATCCTTTCAGTCTAGACGAGACCTAATCGCTGACTCTGCTTCTAATTTCCCAAAATTAATCCCCAGTCGACTGTGAATTAGTCATAACAGTGGAATTTATCCCTTACTTAGATCCGGATTTTATAAAGGATTTATGTTGGAAATTTATTATGAGACATCTTATTTAAATCACGACTTCTATGTCCAAGGGAAGGATCCCAAAATAGCTTAGACCATAATATCTACATAATAATATCATGCATACAGGTATATTGAAGTGTAAAATTAATTAACCCAAAACATAAGGTGGGTTTAGACAGAATTTTTACACAAAGATGAATAGCCTGAGGTGAGAAGAATTTTGGCTAAAGAGATGACAAAATAATTAGGGTTAATTGGATTGTAGTTATCTGTGGTCCAGTTCCCTACTCATTAAGGTGAGAATGATTTTAGACAGCAGAAGACCTTAAATGACAGTGATCGCTATCATCAAGCTCCCTACTATCTGTGAAATGAGAGAAAAACCTACATATTTTCTCACTATAATACCAGTCAAACAGTGTTGATCGACACTATCTGATAATATTACAATCTGAAATTCGGGTTTTGAAAATAAAATACGAAAATAAAACTGTAGTCAGACAGGGACTGACTGAGTGGCTACTTCATTTCCCGGTAAGAGGACCGTTCGCCTGACCTCGTCAATCACTATCCAAACCATGCAAAATAACAAATAGAAATTAATACATAGACTACGTGCTACTTCATTTCCCAGTAAAGGGACCGTTCGCCAATATTATTCTATGATATTTTTCACTATTCGTTTCATACATCACGGGTAAAGACAAATTCAATAAAAGAAAATATTTTTGGCTCATCTTGTATGAGAGACATTGGTTTCTCATGCAAGGATATGGAAATCATTCCATAATTACTCTTTATGGTCTAAATAATCTCTCATTCCATAATTGATTAATTACAGTCCGGATTATACACTTAGATCATCGGAGTTGGATTTTTATAGAAAAATCTTTTAATGGAAAATTGAACAAAGTTCTTTACATCAATCTAATCCTTGGTTGAGATCATTGGATTTCAACCTCAAAATATTAATGTGAAGGTTCAATCATTTAGGTGGAAAAATGGAGAAATGGATGGTGATGAAAATGCCAACTACGATGCTAAACAGGTGCTATGACGTTATCCTGGAATGGCGTCGTGGGTGTAGCGTCGTAACTGGTTGTTTGCGAAAGAGAATATTTTGGGGTTCTACGACTCTAGACAAAAATTACGACGCTATCCTAGGATAGTGTCGTAGGTCTAGCGTCGTAGAACAAATTTTTCTTAAGTCCGAAGTAACTACGACGCAGAACCTTCACATACGTCGCTAACCTAGGTTAGCGTCGTAGGGCGGTTAGCGTCGTAGTCCCCTCAGGGCATAAGTGTTGTTTCGGATAATGCAATCTATGCGATTGCAAACCCTAATTTTCAGATTCATGGTCCACACATGCATCAAATAACAAAATACCATGAAGGCAACAAACTTAAAGAATGCAAATAGGAAAAATGGCTAAAAGCCACACCCAGGAACCACTAACCCAAATGAGGGTTTACAACCAACATATCATGCATGAGGATCCAAAGAGGAAGAAGAAAACAATGAATCCACTTGTAAACAGAAAATAAATGACCAAATGGTCATAAAACCGAAAATAAAGCATAGAAATCCATAGACCTAGTCTATTTCATGATTTGGGACTCTTTTTGTGATTATCTTCCCATATATAAGATAATGGTGTGACAAAACCCATGATTTGGGTAGTTCAAACCTCAATAAGTGTTTACAAAGCCATTAAATAATGAAAACAGTGGCTATCTAAGTCTAAAACACTAAACACTCACTAATCTAAGCTAAACAATAGCTAAAAACTAGAAACAATGCAGGAAAGATAAATAATACAAAAAAAATATAAACCCTAACTGAACTAACTACCTACACACCTCTCAAGAACACCAAGTTGTCTCCAAGTTTGTATGCTATGAAGTGATTGATCCTAGGAGTCAACTTGTCCTTATATAGGTGGGAAACCCTAGGCTCATGGGCCCCCAGGCCTTGAAATTTGAATTCTGGCCAGGTTACGACGCTGAGCTTGTTACGACGCTATCCATGCTACGACGTGGAACAAGCCTCACGTCGTAGGCTTCCATCTCGATGGCACTCCTTGTCTCTAAATGGACAGCCTACGACGCTATACTCTGCTACGTCGCTATACTTGTGTACGACGCTATACTCGTTTGGCGTCGTAGTTCTTCCTTCAGAGTCCTGCCTCATTTTCTGCCTACGACGCTATACTTGAGTACGACGCTATACTCGTTTGGCATCGTAGTTGAGTGTAGCGTCGTAATTTCCTGAAAATTCGACTTTTTGTGGGTTTTTATTTCTTTTCCCATCTTTTTGTTTCCTTTTTCTTTTCTTTTCTTTTTCTCATGTTTTTTGATTTTTCTAGCATAAATGTGTAACAAAATTACATATTTATGCATTTTTCGTACCAGCTCAATATTTTTACAAATATGCATAAATCAGTCTAATTCTACTGCTTTCTTATTTAATATAAGACCGGAATGCGATCAAATGCCCGTTTCAGACACGGAAATGGATTGAAAATAATGGATATTTCTGGCCATTATCAACATCCTCACATTTAATACTGATCGTCCCCGAGCAGTCAGAGTCAATGTTCCTAAGAACACGGACTCTACATATTTAATTCATTTTCGTGGCTTCATAAATTACATTCTTTTTGGATTGGGATAAGACAATCAAAAACTACAAATTATTAAATTCCCTTAACTGCAGTGTTTAATGAAATGGTACTTGCTCACTACATTGGGCCTATAAATCAAACATTGTTGTCAATCCCTTATGAATGTCATTTTTGAAAGATGCAAAGATTAAGAATGAGAATTAAGGTATGACACGAACATGTTTCATGAAATAGAGCCTCACATATAAGAGAATCGAAAAATTCACTCACTCTTAAATGGGGTTTAATCATTGAACGCTCAAAATCAAGTTTAATTAAATTGTCCCATAAGCTTGCAATCAGACCAACTCGCCACTGGCTCATTTCCTCAAATCGAGATCCCGAGGTCTTATTTAAGGGTTGTAATGGGGCATACGGTTGTAACATTTGGTAAAAAATGAAATTTGTTGGGCTAAGAAGTGGCAAGGGATTATTCTATCATAACTTGGCATTTTTATTTAGAATTTATGATCATCAATTATTTCTTTCTTTTGTTTTTCATTTTCTATTGCATGACATTAGACTTTGTCTAATTGTTTTGTCATTTGCAATATATTTTTATTGAAATGAATCTCAGCATATTTCTCTTTTTCTTCTTCTCTTTTTTTTTTTTTGAATCGGTTTATAGCTTACCGATTGATACATTTTTTTGATGATCATAAATTTAATGCCTTGAAAGAATTTATTCTTGCACACTTGGGTTTGATATATTTGGTCTTTTTGTAAGGCTAGGAAAATATAGTGGGTTTCAAGAAAAATTAGGCTTAAAGACTCAAATTGGTCAATCCTAAGGGGAAAATATTTTTGGGTTTGGTATTCAAAAGAAGTCCAAAATTTTGGTTTTCTAAGTGCCTCGATCATGTGCTCGATTTCGGGAATATGGCATGGTCTTGAATCGGTCCCAATTGCAAGTTCTAGTTTCCTTTAATCAAATTGACTCACACATCAAAGAAAATAAATGAGTGAAAGTGACTCATGGCTCAATTCTCACAAGGTTGGATTGATTCATGTCATACAATATTCTCAATTTTAATTAAAGCTTGATTCTAACAATTTATTCAATCAAAATTTTCAACATGAGGATTTATTACCCAAAAAGATGATCGCATCATTAAATTTTTATAGCTCAAAACCTTAGGAATCCATTTCATGCATGTTTTTAATTATATTATCCCAGTTTAAAAGTTTGAAAATTTAATCACAAGCCTAAATTCAACATGTGAATTTAGAGCCTGGTCTATGCATACTTTTTGCTGGTTATTTAATTTAAAGCAGTAAAAGAGGCACCGTTAACATACAAAGTATGTCAACAGCATATTCTTGGCCTGACAGTCACTTATTCATCTCGGACTGTCAGACATCTTTTCGAGAATAAAATTGTTTGGACCTCAAAAATGAAGTTCCATTTTGGAAAGCAGTAAATACATCAATTACAAGAGATTTCATGCAATAAGAATAAGCTTGCACAAATGGAAGAAATTCTCTTATATGATGTTTACAGTTTAGCTCAGAATTGAATAGGATCAAATCAGACTCATTCTTTCGGTTCCTTTGGCTGAGTTGAAGGTCCAGTATCGTCTTTCGGTGCAGATGGCGGTTTCGGAAGCTGCTGGATGAGTGCTTGGATCACTGTTTCCATCATTTTGCGCTGACGTTCTTCACTCTCCATTATCATCTTTCGTTGCCTCTCTTCGCTTTCCATTCTTTCTCTGTGCTGCCTTTCTTCTCTTTCCAACAGGAGTCGTCTGAATTCATCTTCTCTTCTCCTCTCTTCAGCTTTCTCTTCCTCTTTTCTCTTATCTCTCTCTTCTCTGTTTCTCCTATCATCTTCCCTTCCCAGAATGATAACATCTGCCAACTGCTTGACACTTTCTGTCATGGTTTTGTTCATTGAGCTCACGATCTCGACTACATTTGAGTTGGCAGGATGTTGAGAGATGTTCTGGCTTAGAGGAGGGATCTGGGGGGGGGGGGGGGGTGAGTTTGCTGCTGAGGGGCTTGAACCGGAGGTGATGGGGGAATCTGGCTCGGACTCGGTGTCGCTGGCTCGTGTTGAGGCACTTCCACTTGTGTTGAAGGTCCCGCCTCAGTACGGGCCTTTCTTCTTCTTTTAGGAGCAGGGGGAGGCATTGGATCTCTCCTTTGAATTGATGGTGCTTCTTCACCTGATATGAAAGAGGATTGCACATTTGAGTCAGCAGGGAATGGAGGGAGTGCATATGTGATCCTCTCTCGATTGCGCATGGATGGGACCCGAATTGGAGGGTTTAGGATGATCAAGGCATATGTATCGAATTCTCCCATGTCTACCCCTTGATATGTGCAGATTCTTCTAATAAGATTCGGGTAGCAAAGGGCGTGCTTCTTCTCAATCCTTGTGGTCATGACTTCAAAAATGTGTTCTCCAACATTCAACTTCAGCCCGTGCCACAGCTTGGCAAATCCCATCAGTATACTGCCAGAGGTGGTTTGGGGATGCGAGCTGGGCTTAATCCTAGCCATGAAAAATTCAAACGTGGGCATGAACTCCACTCTTAACTTGGCTGTGTTGAATGTCCCCACCATGCCTGGAGTTCTGGTCAAGGAGTCGGCGATGGCTTGATATGTTGCTTTCATCTTGGTCTTGCCACGCCTGTTCAAGATCTCCTCCTCCGGGATCTCACTTTGATAGCTGGGAGTTTGGATGAATCTGTTTAGATAATCGGGAGATATATCTATTATTTTTCCTCTGACCCAGGTTGTTCTTCTAGCAACGTCAATGTTGCAGTAGAACTCCCTAGTCAACTCCATATACCCAGGATCTCCATTATGTAGTAAAAACTGCTCCCACCCATGCCATGTTCTCCCAAAATCAACTGTAGGGTGCATCAGCGAGTCAGGTGCGAACCCCTTGTCGGATATGATGGTTTCCAACAGCTTCTCATATGCCTTGACTGCTTTTGCATTCCCGTTGAACTTTTGGATCACGTATGCCTCCTTTATCACCATTTTGCTATTTTCTTTCTTTTGGATCCCCATCCTTGAGCGAAATTCAGTCTCGTCCTAGAACCTGGCTGGCTTGATGGATCCAACTGACTCTTGAGCTTCGTCCTCATCTTCGCTGGTCTGCCAGTCAGTTGGATCATCTTGCTCTCCTTGGATGGATTTATTGGGTGCCTCATGTCTGCTTGGTTCCCCCTCTCGTGGAGTTGTTCGATCTGTAGGTTCCTCCTCATCCTGTTTAGTTACATTTTTCATTGTATTGTACTTAGTCATTACAGGCTTTGGAAAGTTAAGAACAGGAAAATAAGGATCAACACTAGTTGATACCTCCTCCTCCTCCCTAGCAGTTTGTCCAACAGGACGTTGGAAAATAGGCGCCATTTGATCCATAAACTCCTGTTCTTCCCTTGGGATTTCCTCATTTTCTTCCTCCAACATCTTCTTCCTCCTCTCAGCCATACCTTGCGGTTTATCTGTTTTAGCTTGTGGCTCTTCAGCCTTTTCTTTCAATAATTTAGATAGTGTGATTGGATTTGCAGAGGTTTCAGCAGCTCCATCCTCATCATTCTCCCCAATCATAATTCTTCTCCTTTTTTGCTTAGTCCCAGATGGACTTTCGGGGGCGATGACTGCTTCGATCCTGGCAGTGCCAACAAGCGGATCAATGATCTGACACACTTCAGTCTGATATCTGATTTGATCTCGCCCCTCTCCTGCATCGATTCTTGCTTCAATTTGTTCGTTTAGCCTCTCCCGAATGTCTTTCTGGATGGTTTGAGCATCATGTGCAGTGGGCCCTGCCCAGACAGTAGGCTCCGTTTTGATTTTGAGTCCACACCCTTGCACTTCTCCAGTGATCATCAAATCTTCATCGTTTCCTTCATCCTTTTCCACCTCTCCAGATTTTTGGCTTTCCAACTCTGCCTGCAATTTTTCAGCTACTTCTTTATCATGTAATTCTTTCTTTCGCCTCTCCTCTTCGGCCTTTGTCCTTTCAATATTCTTTAGCATTTCAACATCCCGCATTGCCCGTTCTTCTCTCCTTATTCTTTCCCTAGTCTCAGCTTCAGTGGCATGTTTTTCAGAAGTTTGTTGTTCCAGCACACCTGCCTGTGCATCCTCATCTTCTTGCAGTTTTCTAGCCAACTCAGCATCTCGAGCAATTTGTTCTTTCCGTTTAGGAGGTGGCGGTGGCATTATCCCTTTGCCTCTATCTTTTGGATCTGCAGGTGCTGCCACCTTCCTAGCAGTTGGCTCGGGTTCTTGGATTACTACTTTTGGCTCCGGTGCCCGACCACCTTTTCCTTTTTCAGATTGTTTTACCAGTCTCCTTCTCACTTGAACTTGAGGCTCGGACTGGCTTTCAGTAGCAGCGGCAGTTGGCGTCTGCTCGGGCTGGTTTGATGGTGCAGAAGCAGCAGGTGCCTGTTCTCTTGCTGGTAAAGCTGAGGCTTGCACAGTCGGTTGGGTTGGCAGTGGGTTGGCTCCAGTGAACACCCGAGGGGGTGAGGCAACACTCGTATATTGATTGATCAGCACATCAGTCTCATCTTCAATTCCCTCCCTATCTTCACTGCCTTCCTCATCCAAGTTTATTCCCAAATTCTTCTCCGCATCTTTCAAGAACTTGTCTATGAAAATGCGACTGGAAATACGTCTGAGTCGCTTTTCCCATCTTTTTCGAATGTAATTGCAAAACTGAATCCTGTGCTCCCTCTTGTAGCATAACACCGTGTTGTTCTTGATGGTGTTACAATAATTAAGCCCAAAGGCATCCATCTCCATGAGGAAGCGCACGAATTCCATTATGTTCTCTTCGATCATCGACCCTACCAATGGCTTGGCCTCTGGTTGTATGAAAGACATATCATGATGAAATTCTACTCGGATATACTCATCTGCTTCAGCTTGTGTCAACAACCGGGTTTGCAGCTGATTCTTTCCCAGCACCCTCCAGCTTGTATTCTGAATAAACCCCGTGACTTGGTCTTGCAAGACATGTATCTGAGGCATTCCCTGAGGCCTCTGTTCAGCAAGGTGGGCCGGTTTGTATACATCTTCCAAGAAAATGGTGTCAAAATGGTCCTCTTCTGGCAGTACAAGGTCCTTGTCCAATATTGACTCGGTGATATCCTTTCTTCCAGCTCCCCATAGTGTCATCAGAGCGTGCCACTGCTCCCTGAATTCTTTAGTTAGATCCATCATGATCTTTTCTATCGGAGGCTGATCTTCTTGTTTTGATGCCATCGCCTTCTTCACCGCACTGTCTAGATTATGACTTAATTCTCTGTGTCTTTTCCTCGCCTGCTGTGTCAGCCATCTCTGCTCTTTCACTCCTTTGTTCTCGAGCAAGCTTGGGTTGTACAGGAATGGTAAGGCCTTGTGTATCATGAAAATTCCTCTATGCACCATTTGACTGAGATTCGGTGGTTTTTCCATGAACTGTCTCTTGACTCTCTCATCCACCTTGTCGGGCACCATTATAATTGCAAACTCCATACAGGCTGGGTCTCCTGTCTTTGAGTCCCGGTGCCTCTCCCATCGGGCTGCGTATTCATTAAATCTTCTAAGTATCCTCTTAGTATGCACATCTTCAGGGAATTTCATATCGTTCTTAGACTCTTCCATTTGTTTCTCCCAAAACTTCATCAGATAGTAATAGAAGTCCCGCTGGAATCCCAATTCTTTATAATTACGCTCCTCGGGTTTAATGTGCTTATCCCAGCCCTTTGGTAGTTTGAAACTCAACTCGGTCTTTTCCATGATTGTCACTCTAAATTCTGTTTCGAGAGCTTTCCGGTAGTCGTTAAGCTTTTTTCGGAACTGTGAGCAATCTCTAAGCCCTTGATCCTGTGTGCACTTGGGCAGTCCGGCCCGTGATTCAACAACCAACTTTTCCCTGAAAAATTGAAAGTATTAAATCCAAATTTTTATAACTTTTTGCAAAAATCTTTCAAATTGAAAAACCAACATCCTCACATTTAGAGCCTTGCTCTAAATGCAAAGTTATTAAATTTTTCAATTTGGATTTGTATTATAAAGCAATGGTAAATTTTTCTTTTTACAAATTTTTGGGAATTTATTAAAATAGTGAGTTTTTTTTTTACAAAAGATAGGGGTCATTGGACCCCCAAAATATTTTGAATGGACTGTTGAGCCCAAATATTAAAATAAAATGGTCTTTGGACCAAAAATCTTTTTAATGGGTCTTTGGGCCCAAAAATTTTGATTTTCTCAATTTTTAAACAATCCCGAGATGATTGTTAAATGTGCAATGGAATGGAATGGAATGGAACGCGAATCGAGGAATGTGTAAGTGGACTGTGGCGGCTCGGAGCTGCTTAACTTGGACTGCGTGCGATGGTTTGATCAGTCCAAGTCATTTAAAATAAAGAAGAACCAAATTTTTAATTTTTAAAAAAAGTTGACTTATTTTTATTTAATAAAAGTGGGATTTTAGGGGTCCCATTTTTGGATTTTTCAAAACAATAGCAACCCACATGAGGAAAAAGACTGCTATTTATTTAACTAGTATTGTGCTCCATTGGGAGCAAAAACAAAGTTGGTCAACTTATCAAAAAGAAAATCCTACCAACTCTTTTGTCTTTTTCTAAAACCCTTTTCTGAAAAGTGTGAGCAGCAAATTGTTTGTTTGTGCAGTCTTGCCAAATACAAACATACACCAACTTTTTCAGTCCAGATATATAGGAAAGCATGCATACCAAACAGGGATTAATTAAATGTTTCTCAGTAGCATGCATACTCCTCTCAGTCCAAGCACCCCACAAAGAACACAATACAGATTTAAATATTTGAATCAAACAACTTCCCTATGCAAACATAGAATCATCAAATTCTCATTGCATTAACCAAGGCAGCAAGCTCAATGCCCGAACTGATAAACTGGCACCAATAATACAGTCATACTCACAAGTATTCCAATATTCATCAGTTCCCAGTTTTCAGGTTTCAAAGAAAGATTTCAAACTTCATGCATTTTACATATTAAACAGTGTACTCTTAAAATATCAAAGACACACCATAGTTGAATAAAAACAGTGCTCAATAGGTCTCAAGTAACTCAAAAATCCCAACAATGGTGATTCTACTACCTTGTGAACCTTAGCTGCTGCATATGTTCCCTAAACACCTCATAAGTTCAAAAATCAAAATCCAAACAAGATTCAGACTACTCTAACCCTTCCCACTCACAACAAGCATCCAAAACAACAGAACTAACATACTCCCATTTGATAAATCATATTGCAACACCCAAATAACACCAAAACAGAATGCCCCCAACATACAATCCCCAAAGTCGAACTCAAAATAAGCGAAACAGAACACTACCGCACCTATTTGCATATTATCGAGGATCAAAACACAAAAATCCCAAAAATCGCGAGAACAGGGTTGCGCGGAAATCGAAAATGGGGGACTTACCAGGGCTTCTCGGCTGTGGAGGACGAAGGAGACGCCATTGCGGTGATTCTGGAAAAAATTTTGGCAGAGTTTCCCTTTAGGGAGGTGGAAGATGTTGCTTACGAGAACTGTGCGTTCGTCGTGAGAGGGGTTTTGGGAGTTTTGAAACTGTTAAGTCTGGGAATGGGGAAGGAGACGAAGGGGTGGGTACTTATAAAAAATGGGGAAAAGGGCTTACGACGCTATATTTGGCCTACGACGCTACACTAGCGCCGTAGGCTTTGTTCAGCGTCGTAGGCAGAAATAAGGGGAGAGGTACGACGCTATCCGAAGTTACGACGTTGAACTCAACATTGTACTTATGGACTGCGTCGTAAGGCGGTGGTGAGACAAAGGGTACACTACGGCGCTATCCTTTTAGTACAACGTTAGTCTCATTATAGCATCGTACTGAGGGACTGCGTCGTAGGATGGAAAAGGAAAGTAGTGTACTACGACGTTATACTTCGACTACGACGCTGAAGTAGCGTCGTAGGGTGTGTTTGACGTCGTAGTTGCTGAAAGATGACAAGGGGAGTATTACGACGTTATACACTTACTACGACGTTGACCTAGGTCAGCGTCGTAGCTATGAATAGCGTCGTAAGTGAGAGCGGGATTCAGCTTACACTTCGGAATTTTGAAATTTTTCAAAATTTAAGCGGACTGGGCCTGAGAAGGTGAATTTGGGCCTCAGTCAATTTTATTTGTTTTGGACTTGGAAATTTTTGTCCAAAACAATTTTCATGTTATATATAAAAGAAATGGGCTAAAACAATTAAATTTCTACTTGCATAAAATAGGTCGGATTAATTCCACTTGTTTGCAAAAATTATTCCGGATTTTAAATTACTTCAATTTCCGGAATTATTTTCTTAAATTCATGGGATTAATCCAACCGGGAACCTGGTTTTCTGCTTTATTTTTCTGCTCCTTGTTTTTGGTGGTTCCATGATTCCTGCAAGAAAGAATACCCAAATTGGTTAGGTTTTCTCCTCAAATCAACATCCTCACATTTAGAGTCTTAGTACTCTAAATGTTTAATTGATTTGGGGGTACTTCTCTGTTCTGAAATAAATACACAAAGCTAACTAGGAGTAATCAGGAGTGTAATTTTCTTAATAAACGACGCTGCATCATCCCCGGCAACGGCGCCATGAAACTTTGATTTTGAATGGCGCTGTGGAACTCCCCGGCATGAAACGTTTGACAATTTCCTGCCACGAAGATCCTTGCCATGAAACTTTTGACAAGTTCCCACTATATGAGTGTTTTCTGAAAAATAATAATCCCGGTTTTCAGTTTTATTTAATGAAACCAATTTATGAATATGGAATTGGGATTAGGGATATATTTATAGGTTGTCACGTTTTTATTTACTCGTGTTAAGAAACTGTGCCCCCGAAAGAGCACGGTGTCAAAAATTACAGTATTTATAGTAAGTACCGGATCGTTCACTGGAGGATGTGCGATTGAAGCAGGTCCCACGTCGTTTAATAAGATTTTCCACTCGGTTACTCGATTCAAGTTTGTGTTTGATTATCAATTACTTAACATAATTTTAAACTAAGTTATGAAAGCAATAAAAGTTATTCTATAAAGTGAATTAAAGTTAGTCTAAGAAAGTGGTTAAAATTTTTCTAAGAAAGCAGATTTAAAATGAGACAGAAGGGACAAGAAGAAAATAATAAAAGTTGGACAAGATTCAGATGAAACACAGTTAAACTTCCATTTTAATTACACAGATCTTTGTTTGGGATAATCCTTTCAGTTAGCTAATGAAACTTTTGACAAATTTCATTAACACGAGTATATTTTTATAAAATATATCAGGTTTGATTTTATTAAATGAAAGGAGTTATGAATCGTGGGAAAGGGTTTAGGGATATATTAAGGTTGTTACTCTTTATTACTCATGTGAGGGGCTTTAATTTCAAATGGCAATGTGGACCTCTCTGCCATGAAACTTTTGACAAGTCTCATGGTACAACCGGGATAGATTGACCTTCAGCCTGTCACACTGAGGGTCCCCGGCATATGTGCCATGATACTTCTCATGATTTCATGTCATGAGATTACCTACCATGAAACTTTCGGCAGATTCCCACTACATGTGTATTTTCTGAAAAATCACATTTTTATTTACTCGTGTTAAGAAACTGTGCCCCCGAAAGCGCACGGAGTCAAAAATTGCAGTATTTATAGTAAGTACCGGATCGTTCACTGGAGGATGTGCGATGGAAGCAGGGCCCACGCCGTTTACTAAGATTTTCCACTCGGTTACTCGATTCAAGTTTGTGTTTTGACTACCAACTACTTGACATAATTTAAACTAAGCTATGAAAGCAATTAAAATAAAGCAGATAAATTGTTCTAGAAAGCGAATTAAATTTAATCTAGGAAAGCAATAAAATTATTCTAAGAAAGCGGTTAAAATTATCTAAGAAAGCAGATTTAAAATGAGACAGAAGGGACAGGGAGAAAAGAATAAAGATTGGACAAGATTCAGATGAAACACAGTTAAACTTCCATTTTAATACACAGATCTTTGTTTGGGATAATTCATCAGTTAGCTAACTCTCATGCTTCCTATACTATGTTCCCTTTAACAGACAGGTACTTACAGTAAGGATTTACATGCCTTAAGACAACAAAATCTAAGATGCCACAGATATACAACTGCCCCCGCGCAGAGGTATGTTATTTATCTGTGGTGGACAAGCAACACCCGACAAATCATTTATTGAGATGCCAAGTACTGCTATCATTCCCCCATGTCACACCCAAAGATTCTAATCAAGCCCTGAACTATCCCTTAACTCTCTGTCCTAGTAGCAGTTACACAACTCTCAATACAACTGAGTGACCTCTAACGAAAGCAGTTAAAAGAAAGCGATAAAGAAAGCATTTAAAATCCTATCACTCGGAGGTTTTTGAAAGTCTGACCCTGGTAGTAAAAGAAAGCCCCCAGTCAGGATAACCGGGTGTGGATCAAGAATTCCCTATTCTCGGTGAACTGCTCGCAGTGTTCACTTCCCGTCGGGTGGTTATGAGATACAAACTAATGAAACGAACTAATAAATTAGTTCGTTCCGGATGCACTCACTCAGGACTCAAAAATAGGCTTTGGCAGAAGAAGATAGCAGTTGAAAGAATACTCAACCCTACCTTAGAAAATAACCAAGGCCCGAATGTTGTTCCTCTAGTATTATCTGTCACACCTCATCGGAATCCAAGTGGAATCTGACCCAGTGTAATATTTAATACAAGATTTCCAACAAACAGCAATTTTGGAAAATAATAAATCTGAAAATCATTCCCTATCAGGTACTAGACTCTCTATTAAAACACAGATCCTTTCAGTCTAGGTGAGACCTAATCGCTGACTCTGCTTCTAATTTCCCAAAATCAACCCCCAGTCGGATATGAATTAGTCATAACTGTTGAATTTATCCCTTACTCAGATCCGGATTTTATAAAGGAATTTTTTATTGGAAATTTATTATGAAACATCTGATTTAAAATCAAGACTCCTGTGTCCAAGGGAAGGATCCCAAAATAATATTGACCACAATATCTACATAATAATATCATGCATAAATTTATAAAGAAGTGTAAAATTAAATTAACCCAAAATATAAGGTGGGTTTAGACAGAAGTTGATACACAGAGATGAAATAGCCGGAGATGAGAAGAATTTATTGTGGCTAAAAAGGTGGCAAAATGATTAGGGTTAATTGGATTGCAGTTATCTGTGGTCCAATTCCCTAATCATTAAGGTGAGATGATTTTAGACAGCAGAATAATCTTAAATGACAGTGGTCGCTATCATTCAGACCCTCACTGTCTGTGAATCGGAGAAAAACCTACATGTTCCTTTGCTGTCTTAATTACTAGACAACATTGACCTATGTCGTCTAGTGTTGGCACAGTTCGAGATTCGGGTTTGAAATTAAGATAAAGAAAAAGAAACTGTATCCGGATAGGAGTTAGCTGAGCAGCTATTATAATCCCAGATGGACGAACCGCCAAGGCTTCCACCGACCACTATCCGGACCATGCAAAATAACAATTAATAATTAATATACAGAATACGAGCTAGTTATCCGTGTGGGAATACCCGCCAACATTAATCTGATATATTCCTTATTAACTGTTTCACACATTACGGGAAAAGACAAAATAAATAGAAGAAAAATATTTTTGGGTCATCTTGCATGAGAGACATTGGTTTCTCATGCAAGGTATGAAAATGAATCCATAATTACTCTTTATGGTCTAAGTAATCTCTCATTCCATAATTAATTAATTAATTACAGTCCGGATTATATACTTAGATCATTAGAGTTTAATCTTTTGTAGAAGAATCTTTTAATGGGAAATTGAACAAAGTTCTTTATATCAAATTAATCATGGGTTGAGATCATTGGATTTCAACCTCAAAATATTAATATAAAGGTTCAATTAATTAATGGAGTGAGATGAAGAATAAAAATTTGGCAAAAAGGTGCCACTTTGTCGCGATGCAGAGTTTGTGTCGCGGAGCGTGGCTCCGCGACAAAGGTTTCGCGACAAAGGGGTGGGAAATAAGAGGAATGGAATATTTTGAAAATTAGGGTGTGTTTTGTCGCTAAGCAAAAATTTTGTCGCGGAACATGGTTCCGCGACAAGGAGACATAGCGACAAAGGGGGTTGAAAATTTGTAAGGACATCATTCCTGGTCGCGGAACAAGGATTTTGTCGCGGTACGTGGTTCCGCGACAAGGGTTCCGCGCCAGAGTCCTCCCAAAATAAAATTACAAGTATTTGGGTCCTTGGTCGCTAATCAAGGATTTTGTCGCGGAACGTGGTTCCGCGACAAGAGTTGCATCGCGACCAAGGGGTTTCAAAATTAATGGCAAGGCATAATTTTCTGTCTCGGAATAAGATTTTGTCGCGGAACTTGGTTCCGCGACAAGGGTGCTCCGCGACAAAAGCCATGCAGACAAATTGCAAGAATTTGGTCCTTTGTCGCTAAACATGGGTTTTGTCGCGGAACGTGGTTCCGCGACAAAGTGTATGGCGACAAAGGGTATTAAAATTCTTATAAAAATTTTGGCAGCATAACCCCTTATATTGCATTACATGGGTGTGCGTTGTGGGATCACAACGGGAAAATTACATTGCAACCCGTGGGGTTACAATGTGATGCAATACAATATAGGAATGCAATTTTTAAATAAAAATGCACAAACACTTTAATACTACCCCTCTCTAGATCTAATGTATTAAAAATAAAAGTAAAACTAAACATAAAAACACTACCTAAAAACTAAAGGGAAGAAAAAATGAGAACAGATAAAAAAAATGAACAAAAAGACAAAGACTAGTACTAGTAGCATAAATAAAGGGCAGACTACACTACCAACTTAAAATTAAATTAAAATCTACACTAAATCTGTCCAGGGGCCCATATTAAGTGTTCATGCTTATTATTAATACTGAGAAAACATTAAAACCTATCTAAAATAAAAAAATGGTCAAGTGACCCAAAAATAAAAACAAAGCAGTAAATAATCCATGAGAGAATAAAATAACAGATTCTTTTTGGGAATCATTTTCTCAATAATCATCAAAGACCAAAAATGGGTTACACACACCCATTGATTAAGTGTTTTCAACCCAAAAATACAAAATATAAAACTGGAAAAATAAAAGTGAACACTAGCTACACTAATTTATTACAAAGCATAAATTAAAACTAAGCTAAGATCTACATCTACATAGCATAAAAATAAACTAAACTACCTATTCTAACCTATTTTTGGAGAGCACAGTGATGCCTCCAAAAACAGGGAAAATAAACTATAGTGTAGCTAGGTTACTGTTCAAGGGGGTGGGAGGTTATATTTATAGAGGTGGAGAATTAGCCCTAGGCCCATTAGGCCCATTGTGTCGCTAAACAATTATGCCTTGTCGCGGAACAAATTCTGCTTCAGGACACACTTTTTAGCTCCAGGATGGCGCCCAGGAGGGGGCGGGACTTCGAGATCCAGGGGAAAAGACAAGAATTTTTGTGCCTATGGGAGCTGAGGTCCCAGGACCTTCCATCCTATTTGACATGTGGGAGTTTGAATTGGGAGAGTGGGGCGCAGGTCACGTGACTGCCTTTTTCTCTCACTGGCGCGGAGTACTGCTTTGGGCGCGATCCACTTTGTCGCGGAACCATGTTCCGCGACAAAATTATGTGCATTGATTCTCCTCTCACAGTCTCGGAATAATTTTTGGGCGCGGAGCATTTTTTGGTCGCGGAGCACTTTGTCGCGGTGTACCCCTTCCGCGACAAATGTTTAATTTTTGCTTTCTCTCCCTTCTTTTCTCTCTCTTTCATTTCTCTCTTTCCCCAATTTCTTCTTTCCTTCGTTTCTTTCTTTCTGTTTTCGATCCAGTCTTCTTCCTCTCTTCGTTCTTCTTCTTCATTTCTTGCTGCTTCATTCTTTCTTCTTTAATTTTCTTGTTCCAGTTTTCTTCATTCAATTTCCCTATTTCCTTTTCTTCTTCCATCTTCTCCATTCTTCTTCTCAGTTTTCTTTTTCTTCGTTGTTCATCTTCCCAGTCCTCTTCTTCATTTTTCAACCTCCATTTTCGTTCTCTCTTACTGCTTATTCTTCTTGCTTCCTCGAATTTTTTATCTTCTTTCTCATTCTCTTCCTCCATTTTTTTTTTTTTTTTTTACTCTTCCATAAATCTGTCTCGGCCATTCTTTCTTTTTCTTCTTCTCCCACAGATTTCTTCTTTAATTTTTTGGGGAATGTTCGAGTCTTGCCGGAAGAGGTGGTCCCGGCGGTGATGGGGGCTGTTGTGGAGGTGTGTGGTGGATGATGGCTCGGAAATGGAGGGAGGCGGAGTGCGGCAGCGGTGGCCGGAGGCGGAGGCGAACGGAGATGGGCTGGTGGTGACTGGATGGCGAGATGGTGGTGATGAGAGGGTGGAGGGGATGATGGACAGTGGTGGATGAAGGAGGAGGTCGGCCGCCGGCGGCGGCGGCGCCGGCGGTGGTGGCGGCTAGGGTTAGGTTTTAGGGTTGAGTTAGGTTTGGGCTAGAGGACATGGGCTTAGGGGTTGTTGGTTTAATTGGGCTAATGGGGTTTTGGATTTTGGTGTTGGAGTTGGGCTTAATTTGGATTGGATCCATAAATCACTTGGACTTAATTAATTCACCTGCAATTAATTAAAATGATTAGTGAACCCAATAATTCTTAATTATAGAAGAAAACAAAGATAAAAATAAATAAACATAAAAATTAAAAATATATACATCTAATATAAAATATATATACATAAATATTTATTCCACTTGATTATTTCGCTTGAGCTCCATTTAATGAACCCGAGTTTCACCGAATAGACAACACTGAACCAAAATTAATCAAGTGTATGGTTTTTAATATTTTATCATGTTTTTGGATTTTTTAATATAAAATTAATGAAAATAACTATATTTTTTTATTTTTCAATACCAGCTTATTATTTATACAAACTTGCATATATCTGTCAAATTCAACTGCTTTCTTATTAAAATAAGACCGGAATGCGATCAAATGTCCGTATTAGACACGGAAATAGATTGAAAATAATGGTCAATTTTGGCCATTATCAACATCCTCACATTTAATACTGATCGTCCCCGAGCAGTCAGAGTCAGTGCTCCAAAGAGCATGGACGCTGCATATTCAATCTATTTTCGTGGCTTCAAAAATATCATTCTTTTTAGATTGGGATAAGACAATCAAAAACTACAAGTATTAAACTTTCTTGATTGCAGTGTTTAATGAAATGATACTTCTCACTTAATCAGGCCTACAAATCAGTCATTATTGATAATTCTTCATGAACATCATGTTTAGAAAAATTCATTGATTTAATTCTAGAATTAAAGTATGACATGAACATAATTAAAAGCAGAGCCTCACATATAGTAGAAACGGAAGTTTCACTCACTCTCAAAAAGGGGTTTTATCAATGAGCACTCATAATCAAATTTAATTAAATTATCCCATAAGCTTGCAACACCAGCTCATTTCTTCAAATCGAGATCACGAGGTCTTATTTAAGGGTTATAGTGGGGCATACGGTTGTAACATTTGGTAAGAAAGGGAATTATTGGGTTAAGAAGTGGCAAGAATTTATTCTATCATAACTTGGCATTTGTTTTCTTTAAAAAATTTATGATCATCAATATATTTTTCTTTTTCTTTCTTTTGCTTTTCTTTATTATTGCATGACATTAGATTATGTCTAATTTGCTTTGTCATTTGCAATTTATTGTTGATGAATGGAACTCAACATTTTCTTCTTCTTCTTTTTCTTTTTTTTTTTTTTTTTATCGGATTTTTGAATACCGATTTGATGACTTGATGATCATAAATTGTAATGCCTTGATAAGATTTATTCTTGCACACTTGGGTCTTAAATTTTTGGTCTTTTTAGAAGGCTTGGAATAATATAGAGGGCTTCAAAGAAAAATTAGGCTTAAGGCTCAAATTGGTTAATCCTAAATGGAAAAATATTTTTGGGTTTGGATTTCAAAAGAAGGCCAAAATTTGGGTTTTCTAGGTGCCCCGATCATATGCTCGATTTTTGGAATATGGCATGATCTTGAATCGGTCCCAATCGCAAGTTCTAGTGTCCTTTAACTAAAATGATTTTCACACATCAAAGAAAAGAATGAGTAAAAATGACTCATGGCTCAAATCTCACATGGAATGGTTGATTCATGTCATACAATATTCTTAAATCTAATCTTTGAAAAATTCTTACAATCTATTCAATTAAATTCTCAACATGAGGACTCATTACCTAACAAGATGATTATATCATTAAATTTTTATAGCTCAAAACCTCAAAAATTCATATCATGCATGTCTTCAATTATATTATCCCAATTTAAAAGTTTGAAGATTTAATCATGAACCAAAATCAAATATGTGAATTTCTTGACAGATTTACGCATGCTTTATGCTGGGTATAGATATATAAAATAATGAAAATAAACAAAAAGAAAAGTAACACACTTTTTTTTTTCTTTTTTTTATTATATTTAAGTGAAGAATCAACATCCTCACATTTTGAGCCTTGCCCGAAATGTGAGTAAATCAATTCCTACTTAAACAAATTATCAAAATCAAAATAACACAAGAGAGGAGGGAGGGAGGGGGAAAATATTAACATAAAAGATAGAAAAATAATTCCGATAGCCTTTTTCGTCAAACCAATTAAATGTTCGACGATTTTGGCTATGTGTGATCGTTTGGTTCGTCGAACAAGGCGATTGTTCGATGCCCAATACTTAAGAAAAATTCTGATTTTCATCAAAATTGTTCAATCACATTTTTGAATTTTATAAAATTTAATCTACTATATTTACTTGCATAAATTAGGTTGGATTAATTCTGTTCTTATAAAAGTTATTCCGGGTTTTAAATTGCTTTAAATTCCAGGAATACTTTCAATTAATCACAGAGTCGATCCAACCGGGAACCTGTTTTGGAGCTTTAATTTTCTTTTTGGTGATTCCAAAATTTCCTGCAGAGCAAACACAGAAGAAGTTATCGGGTTTTCTCAAAAATATCAACATCCTCACATTTAGAGTCTTAGTACTCTAAATGTGAGTTAATTGATTACTACCCGAATTATTTAATATAGTATGCGCAAGAGGTTTATATATATATATATATATATAATTTTGACTTGCAGAAATTTAGGTTGGATTAATTCCGTCCTTGCGAAAATTATTCCGGATTTTAAATTTCTTTGAATTCCGGGTATAATCTTCGGTCAATTACAGAACTAATCCCACCGGGAACCTCTTTAGATGCTCAGTCGGGACAGGGGCGACGGAAAGTGAGATGATGGCCGTGGCTTGTCCGATGGTGGTGAGCAATTGGTAGTCCGAAGATCTGCTGCCCCATTTGTTGTTTCACCAGTGATGAGGGCTTCCTCAGCGCAGTGGTGGTGTTGAGGTGGATGAGCGATGGAGCAGCGGTTGAGCTTCGTGGTCCGGATGTGGTGGAGATGACAAACACGTGAGTCTCACGTGTTGTGCAATTTACAATTGCAAATTAGTGTAGCTCCACTGCCACACTTCTCCATTTTTCTTTGATTTTTCGTTTAATTAACCTAGATTTTGCAATGGGCGAAGTGTAATTAAACGAAAAATCAAAGTAGTGTAGCCCCAATGCTACACTTCCACATTTAACTCCTTACACCAATCTTTGTGGTTCCATGATTCCTGCAAGCAAAAATACCCAATTGGTTAGGTTTTCCCCTCAAATCATCATCCTCACATTTAGAGTCTTAGTACTCTAAATGTTTAATTGATTTGAGGGTACTTCTCTGTTCTGATATACATACACAAAACTAACTACACAGAACTAACTATGAGTAATCAGGAGTATAATTCTCTTAATAAACGATGCTGCATCCTCCCCGGCAACGGCGCCATGAAACTTTTGACAAATTTCATTAACACGAGTATATTTTTATAAAATATATCAGGTTTGATTTTATTAAATGAAAGGAGTTATGAATCGTGGGAAAGGGTTTAGGGATATATTAAGGTTGTTACTCTTTATTACTCATGTGAGGGGCTTTAATTTCAAATGGCAATGTGGACCTCTCTGCCATGAAACTTTTGACAAGTCTCATGGTACAACCGGGATAGATTGACCTTCAGCCTGTCACACTGAGGGTCCCCGGCATATGTGCCATGATACTTCTCATGATTTCATGTCATGAGATTACCTACCATGAAACTTTCGGCAGATTCCCACTACATGTGTATTTTCTGAAAAATCACATTTTTATTTACTCGTGTTAAGAAACTGTGCCCCCGAAAGCGCACGGAGTCAAAAATTGCAGTATTTATAGTAAGTACCGGATCGTTCACTGGAGGATGTGCGATGGAAGCAGGGCCCACGCCGTTTACTAAGATTTTCCACTCGGTTACTCGATTCAAGTTTGTGTTTTGACTACCAACTACTTGACATAATTTAAACTAAGCTATGAAAGCAATTAAAATAAAGCAGATAAATTGTTCTAGAAAGCGAATTAAATTTAATCTAGGAAAGCAATAAAATTATTCTAAGAAAGCGGTTAAAATTATCTAAGAAAGCAGATTTAAAATGAGACAGAAGGGACAGGGAGAAAAGAATAAAGATTGGACAAGATTCAGATGAAACACAGTTAAACTTCCATTTTAATACACAGATCTTTGTTTGGGATAATTCATCAGTTAGCTAACTCTCATGCTTCCTATACTATGTTCCCTTTAACAGACAGGTACTTACAGTAAGGATTTACATGCCTTAAGACAACAAAATCTAAGATGCCACAGATATACAACTGCCCCCGCGCAGAGGTATGTTATTTATCTGTGGTGGACAAGCAACACCCGACAAATCATTTATTGAGATGCCAAGTACTGCTATCATTCCCCCATGTCACACCCAAAGATTCTAATCAAGCCCTGAACTATCCCTTAACTCTCTGTCCTAGTAGCAGTTACACAACTCTCAATACAACTGAGTGACCTCTAACGAAAGCAGTTAAAAGAAAGCGATAAAGAAAGCATTTAAAATCCTATCACTCGGAGGTTTTTGAAAGTCTGACCCTGGTAGTAAAAGAAAGCCCCCAGTCAGGATAACCGGGTGTGGATCAAGAATTCCCTATTCTCGGTGAACTGCTCGCAGTGTTCACTTCCCGTCGGGTGGTTATGAGATACAAACTAATGAAACGAACTAATAAATTAGTTCGTTCCGGATGCACTCACTCAGGACTCAAAAATAGGCTTTGGCAGAAGAAGATAGCAGTTGAAAGAATACTCAACCCTACCTTAGAAAATAACCAAGGCCCGAATGTTGTTCCTCTAGTATTATCTGTCACACCTCATCGGAATCCAAGTGGAATCTGACCCAGTGTAATATTTAATACAAGATTTCCAACAAACAGCAATTTTGGAAAATAATAAATCTGAAAATCATTCCCTATCAGGTACTAGACTCTCTATTAAAACACAGATCCTTTCAGTCTAGGTGAGACCTAATCGCTGACTCTGCTTCTAATTTCCCAAAATCAACCCCCAGTCGGATATGAATTAGTCATAACTGTTGAATTTATCCCTTACTCAGATCCGGATTTTATAAAGGAATTTTTTATTGGAAATTTATTATGAAACATCTGATTTAAAATCAAGACTCCTGTGTCCAAGGGAAGGATCCCAAAATAATATTGACCACAATATCTACATAATAATATCATGCATAAATTTATAAAGAAGTGTAAAATTAAATTAACCCAAAATATAAGGTGGGTTTAGACAGAAGTTGATACACAGAGATGAAATAGCCGGAGATGAGAAGAATTTATTGTGGCTAAAAAGGTGGCAAAATGATTAGGGTTAATTGGATTGCAGTTATCTGTGGTCCAATTCCCTAATCATTAAGGTGAGATGATTTTAGACAGCAGAATAATCTTAAATGACAGTGGTCGCTATCATTCAGACCCTCACTGTCTGTGAATCGGAGAAAAACCTACATGTTCCTTTGCTGTCTTAATTACTAGACAACATTGACCTATGTCGTCTAGTGTTGGCACAGTTCGAGATTCGGGTTTGAAATTAAGATAAAGAAAAAGAAACTGTATCCGGATAGGAGTTAGCTGAGCAGCTATTATAATCCCAGATGGACGAACCGCCAAGGCTTCCACCGACCACTATCCGGACCATGCAAAATAACAATTAATAATTAATATACAGAATACGAGCTAGTTATCCGTGTGGGAATACCCGCCAACATTAATCTGATATATTCCTTATTAACTGTTTCACACATTACGGGAAAAGACAAAATAAATAGAAGAAAAATATTTTTGGGTCATCTTGCATGAGAGACATTGGTTTCTCATGCAAGGTATGAAAATGAATCCATAATTACTCTTTATGGTCTAAGTAATCTCTCATTCCATAATTAATTAATTAATTACAGTCCGGATTATATACTTAGATCATTAGAGTTTAATCTTTTGTAGAAGAATCTTTTAATGGGAAATTGAACAAAGTTCTTTATATCAAATTAATCATGGGTTGAGATCATTGGATTTCAACCTCAAAATATTAATATAAAGGTTCAATTAATTAATGGAGTGAGATGAAGAATAAAAATTTGGCAAAAAGGTGCCACTTTGTCGCGATGCAGAGTTTGTGTCGCGGAGCGTGGCTCCGCGACAAAGGTTTCGCGACAAAGGGGTGGGAAATAAGAGGAATGGAATATTTTGAAAATTAGGGTGTGTTTTGTCGCTAAGCAAAAATTTTGTCGCGGAACATGGTTCCGCGACAAGGAGACATAGCGACAAAGGGGGTTGAAAATTTGTAAGGACATCATTCCTGGTCGCGGAACAAGGATTTTGTCGCGGTACGTGGTTCCGCGACAAGGGTTCCGCGCCAGAGTCCTCCCAAAATAAAATTACAAGTATTTGGGTCCTTGGTCGCTAATCAAGGATTTTGTCGCGGAACGTGGTTCCGCGACAAGAGTTGCATCGCGACCAAGGGGTTTCAAAATTAATGGCAAGGCATAATTTTCTGTCTCGGAATAAGATTTTGTCGCGGAACTTGGTTCCGCGACAAGGGTGCTCCGCGACAAAAGCCATGCAGACAAATTGCAAGAATTTGGTCCTTTGTCACTAAACATGGGTTTTGTCGCGGAACGTGGTTCCGCGACAAAGTGTATGGCGACAAAGGGTTTTAAAATTCTTATAAAAATTTTGGCAGCATAACCCCTTATATTGCATTACATGGGTGTGCGTTGTGATCCGTGGGATCACAACGGGAAAATTACATTGCAACCCGTGGGGTTACAATGTGATGCAATACAATATAGGAATGCAATTTTTAAATAAAAATGCACAAACACTTTAATACTACCCCTCTCTAGATCTAATGTATTAAAAATAAAAGTAAAACTAAACATAAAAACACTACCTAAAAACTAAAGGGAAGAAAAAATGAGAACAGATAAAAAAAATGAACAAAAAGACAAAGACTAGTACTAGTAGCATAAATAAAGGGCAGACTACACTACCAACTTAAAATTAAATTAAAATCTACACTAAATCTGTCCAGGGGCCCATATTAAGTGTTCATGCTTATTATTAATACTGAGAAAACATTAAAACCTATCTAAAATAAAAAAATGGTCAAGTGACCCAAAAATAAAAACAAAGCAGTAAATAATCCATGAGAGAATAAAATAACAGATTCTTTTTGGGAATCATTTTCTCAATAATCATCAAAGACCAAAAATGGGTTACACACACCCATTGATTAAGTGTTTTCAACCCAAAAATACAAAATATAAAACTGGAAAAATAAAAGTGAACACTAGCTACACTAATTTATTACAAAGCATAAATTAAAACTAAGCTAAGATCTACATCTACATAGCATAAAAATAAACTAAACTACCTATTCTAACCTATTTTTGGAGAGCACAGTGATGCCTCCAAAAACAGGGAAAATAAACTATAGTGTAGCTAGGTTACTGTTCAAGGGGGTGGGAGGTTATATTTATAGAGGTGGAGAATTAGCCCTAGGCCCATTAGGCCCATTGTGTCGCTAAACAATTATGCCTTGTCGCGGAACAAATTCTGCTTCAGGACACACTTTTTAGCTCCAGGATGGCGCCCAGGAGGGGGCGGGACTTCGAGATCCAGGGGAAAAGACAAGAATTTTTGTGCCTATGGGAGCTGAGGTCCCAGGACCTTCCATCCTATTTGACATGTGGGAGTTTGAATTGGGAGAGTGGGGCGCAGGTCACGTGACTGCCTTTTTCTCTCACTGGCGCGGAGTACTGCTTTGGGCGCGATCCACTTTGTCGCGGAACCATGTTCCGCGACAAAATTATGTGCCTTGATTCTCCTCTCACAGTCTCGGAATAATTTTTGGGCGCGGAGCATTTTTTGGTCGCGGTGTACCCCTTCCGCGACAAATGTTTAATTTTTGCTTTCCCTCCCTTCTTTTCTCTCTCTTTCATTTCTCTCTTTCCCCAATTTCTTCTTTCCTTCGTTTCTTTCTTTCTGTTTTCGATCCAGTCTTCTTCCTCTCTTCGTTCTTCTTCTTCATTTCTTGCTGCTTCATTCTTTCTTCTTTAATTTTCTTGTTCCAGTTTTCTTCATTCAATTTCCCTATTTCCTTTTCTTCTTCCATCTTCTCCATTCTTCTTCTCAGTTTTCTTTTTCTTCGTTGTTCATCTTCCCAGTCCTCTTCTTCATTTTTCAACCTCCATTTTCGTTCTCTCTTACTGCTTCTTCTTCTTGCTTCCTCGAATTTTTTATCTTCTTTCTCATTCTCTTCCTCCATTTTTTTTTTTTTTACTCTTCCATAAATCTGTCTCGGCCATTCTTTCTTTTTCTTCTTCTCCCACAGATTTCTTCTTTAATTTTTTGGGGAATGTTCGAGTCTTGCCGGAAGAGGTGGTCCTGGCGGTGATGGGGGCTGTTGTGGAGGTGTGTGGTGGATGATGGCTCGGAAATGGAGGGAGGCGGAGTGCGGCAGCGGTGGCCGGAGGCGGAGGCGAACGGAGATGGGCTGGTGGTGACTGGATGGCGAGATGGTGGTGATGAGAGGGTGGAGGGGATGATGGACAGTGGTGGATGAAGGAGGAGGTCGGCCGCCGCCGGCGGCGGCGCCGGCGGTGGTGGCGGCTAGGGTTAGGTTTTAGGGTTGAGTTAGGTTTGGGCTAGAGGACATGGGCTTAGGGGTTGTTGGTTTAATTGGGCTAATGGGGTTTTGGATTTTGGTGTTGGAGTTGGGCTTAATTTGGATTGGATCCATAAATCACTTGGACTTAATTAATTCACCTGCAATTAATTAAAATGATTAGTGAACCCAATAATTCTTAATTATAGAAGAAAACAAAGATAAAAATAAATAAACATAAAAATTAAAAATATATACATCTAATATAAAATATATATACATAAATATTTATTCCACTTGATTATTTGGCTTGAGCTCCATTTAATGAACCCGAGTTTCACCGAATAGACAACACTGAACCAAAATTAATCAAGTGTATGGTTTTTAATATTTTATCATGTTTTTGGATTTTTTAATATAAAATTAATGAAAATAACTATATTTTTTTATTTTTCAATACCAGCTTATTATTTATACAAACTTGCATATATCTGTCAAATTCAACTGCTTTCTTATTAAAATAAGACCGGAATGCGATCAAATGTCCGTATTAGACACGGAAATAGATTGAAAATAATGGTCAATTTTGGCCATTATCAGCTAACTCTCATGCTTCCATACCATGTTCCCTTTAACAGACAGGTACTTACAGTAGGGATTTACATGCTTTTAAGAAAACAAATTCTAAGATACCTGAAACTTTTGACAATTTCCGCACTCGAGTATTTTCTAAGATATCACAGGTTAAATTTATTAAATGAAAAGAGTTATGAATCGTGGGAAAGGGGTTTAAGGATATAGTTCACTTTTTGTTACTCATGAGGGGAAACTTTGAGTTCAAACGACGTTATGGACCTCCCCGGCGTGAAACTTTTGACAATTTCGTTCGTGAAGATCCTTGCCATGAAACTCTTGACAAGTTCCCACTGCATGAGTATTTTCTGAAAAATCATAATCCTGGTTTTCAATTTTATTCAATGAAACCAATTTATGAAGGCGAAGTTGGGATTAAGGATATATTTATAGGTTGTCACGTTTTTATTACTCGTGTTAAGAAACTGTGGCCCGAAAGCGCACGGTGTCAAAAATTGCAGTATTTATAGTAAGTACTGGATCGTTCACTGGAGGATGTGCGATAGAAGCAGGGCCCACGTCGTTTTATAAGATTTTCCACTCGGTTACTCGATTCAAGTTTGTGTTTGATTATAATCTACTTGACGGAATTTAATCTAAGCTATGAAAGCAATAAAATAAAGCAGATAAAATTATTCTAGAAAGCGAATTAAACATAATCTAAGAAAGCAATAAAATTATTCTAAGAAAGCGGTTAAAATTATTCTAAGAAAGCATATTTAAAATGACAGAAGGGACAGGAGGGAAATAATAAAAATTGGACAAGATTCAGATGAAACATAATTAAACTTCCAATTTAATACACAGATCTTAGTTTGGGATAATCCTTTCAGTTAGCTAACTCTCATGCTTTCTGTACTATGTTCCCTTTAACAGACAGGTACTTACAGTAAGAATTTACATGCTCTTAAGACAACAAAATCTAAGATACCACAGATTTATAACTCCCCTTGCAATGCCTTGCAAGAGTATGTAAGCCATCTGTGGTGGACAAGCAACACCTGACAAATCATTTATTGAAGTGTCAAGTACTGCTATCATTCCCCCATGTCACACCCAAAGATTCTAATCAAGCCCTGAACTATTCTTTAACTATCAGTCCTAGTAGCAGTTACGCAACTCTCAATACAACCGAGTGACCTCTAAAGAGAGCAGTTAATAGAAAGCGGTAAAAGAGAGCGGTAAAGAAAGCATTTAAAATCCTATCACTCGGAGGTTTTTGAAAGTCTGACCCTGGTAGTAAAAGAAAGCCCCCAGTCAGAATGACCGGGTGTGGGTCAAGAATTCCCGGATCTCGGTGAACCGCTCGCAGTGTTCACTTCCTTCCGGATGGTTATGAGATACAAACTAATGAAATAAACTAATAAATTAGTTCATTCCGGATGCACTCACTCAGGACTCAAAAATAGGCTTTGTCAGAAGAGGACAGCAGTTGAAAGAGTACCCAACCCTATCTCAGAAAATAACCAAGGCCCGGATGTTGTTCCTCTAGTATTAATTATCACACCGTATTTGAGTCCAAGTGGACCCCATCTCCATGTGATATTTAATACCAGATTTCCAACACAAAGCAATTTTGGAAAATAAAAGATTTTTGAAAATCATTCCCTAAACAGGTACTAGACTCTCAATAAGAACACAGATCCTTTCAGTCTAGGTGAGACCTAATTGCTGACTCTGCTTCTAATTTCGCAAAATCAATCCCCAGTCGAATATGAATTAGTCATAGCTGAGGAATTTATCCCTTACTTAGATCCAGATTTTATAGAAGAATTTTTGTTGGAAATTTATTGCGAGACATCTGACTTAAATCAAGACTTCTATGTCCAAGGGAAGGATCCCAAAATAACAATGACCACAATATCTACATAATAATATCATGCATAAATTTATAGAGAAGTGTAAAATTAAATAACCCAAAATATAAGGCGGGTTTAGACAGAAGTTGGTACACAGAGATGAAATAGCCGGAGATGAGAAGAATTTTGGCTAAAGAGAATACCAGAAATAGCTAGGGTGATCTGGACTGCAAACATCTGCTATCCAGTTCCCAATTATTCCAGATGGAATGATTTTGGACAGCAGAAGACCTTAATGACAGTGATCGCTATCATCAAGACTCATACTATCTGTGAAATGGGAGGAAAACCTACATGTTTTCTTACTGTAGTACTATTCAAACAATGTTGATCGACACCGTTTGATAATATTACGGCTCAAAATTCAGGTTTGAAATTAAGATAAAGAAAAAGAAACTGTATCCGAATAGGAGTCAGCTGAGCAGCTATTATAATCCCGGATGGACGAACCGCCAAGGCTTCCACCGACCACTAACCGGACCATGCAAAATAACATTTAGTAATTAATATACAGACCACGAGCTAGTTTATCCGTGTGGGAATACCTGCCAACATTAGTCTAAAATATTTCTTACTAGTCGTTTCACACAACACAGATAAAGACAAAATAAGTAAAAGAAAATGTTATTGGGTTATTTTGTATGAGAGAAATTGGTTTCTCATGCAAGGGTATGGAATTAAATCCATAATTACTCTTTATGTCTAAATAATCACTAATTCCATAATTAATTAATTAATTACAGTCCGGATTATATACTTAGATCATTAGAGTTCAATTTTATAGAAAAATCTTTTAATGGAAATTGAACAAAATTTTTTATATTGCATTAATCATGGGTTGGAATCTCTGGATTGCAACCTCAAAATGTTAACATAAAGGTCCAATCAATTAAGTGAGAAAAATGGAGAAATGGAAAATTTGGCAAGAAGATGCCAATTACGACGCTAGACAGATATTACGCCGCTATCCAAGGATAGCGCCGTGATGATAGCGTTGTAGGGTGAGTTTTGAGAAGTGTTGATGAAATTTGAGGGTACGGCGCTATATACTAAATGACGACGCTATCCTAGGTTAGCGTCGTAGATATAGCGTCGTAAGTGGGTTTTGTGAAAGATTAAGTATTTTGGGGACCTACGACGCTGAACAAAAATTACGACGCTGTCCGAGGATAGCGTCGTTGGTCTAGCGCCGTAGGACAAATTCTTGTTCAAGTTCTGGGCAGCTACGGCGCTATACCCCACCTACGACGCTATCCAAGGATAGCGCCGTAGGGCGGTTAGCGTCGTAGCTAGCCCAGAAACATGTTGTTGTTCGGGTGATGCAATCTATGCGATTGCTAACCCTATTTTCAAGTTCATGGTTCACTTCATGCAAGAGAGGGGACAAGAGAAAGCATTAACAGTTATGAAAATAAGATAAAGTGCAAGGAAAACTCAAACAACATTAAAGATAAAGCACAAGTGAACCATAAACCTCAGTTAGGGTTTTTAACCAACACATCATGCATGAAATTCCACAAACATTAGCAAAAACACAAACCCACATAAAACAGTGAAACAAGATGACCAAGTGGTCATTAAACTAAAATAAAGCAATAAATCCATGGACTCATGTCCATTTCATGATTTTTGGGATTCTTTTTGTGGTTAACTTCCCATTTATAAGAAATGGCTTAATAATACTCATCATTTGGGTATTTCAAGCCTTAACAAAAGTTTAACAAAGCTTAAAATAATGTAAAAAGTGGCTAGCTAGGGTAGCAAATGCTAATGACAACACTGGTCTATAATAAAAATATAATCTAGGGCATAAATATAAATAATACAAGAAAATAAAATCCTAACTACCTAACTAACCTGCACACCTCAAGAATACTAGGTTGTCTCCAAGTTTTGAATGTTGTCTGAATGCTGATCATTGGAGTCAACTGGTCCTTATATAGGTGGGAAACCCTAGGCCCATGGGCCCCCATGCCTCGAAATTGGAGTTCTGAGGCTCAATACGACGCTGTAGCTGGGTACGGCGCTATCCTACTACGGCGCTATAGGTCTAGCGTCGTAGTCTTCCATCCCGAAGACACTTCTTTGTTTCTGAATGGACAGCTTACGACTCTATCCTTGCTTACGGCGCTATACTCAACTACGGCGCTATCCATGTTTAGCGCCGTCCACCTTTCTTCAACTGTCAGCTTCAGTTTCCTCCTACGGCGCTAGACCAGGCTACGGCGCTATCCTTACATAGCGTCGTAGTTGTGTCTAGCGTCGTAGTATCCTGTAAAATCAACTTTTTGTGGATTTTTCATTTCTTTTCCCATCTTTTTGTTTCCTTTTTCTTTTCTTTTCTTTTTCTCATGTTTTTGGATTTTTCTAACATAAATGTGTAATAAAATTACATATTTATGCATTTTTCATACCAGCTTAATATTTTTACAATTATGCATAAATCAGTCCAATTTTACTGCTTTCTTATTTAATATAAGACCGGAATGCGATCAATTGCCCGTTTCAGACACGGAAATGGATTGAAAATAATGGTCATTTCTGGCCATTATCAACATCCTCACATTTAATACTGATCGTCCTCGAGCAGTCAGAGTCAATGTTCCTAGGAACACGGACTCTACATATTCAATTCATTTTCGTGGCTTTATAGATTACATTCTTTTTGGATTGGGATAAGACAATCAAAAACTTCAAGTATTAAATTCCCTTGATTGCAGTGTTTAATAAAATGATACTTGCTCACTATATCGGGCCTACAAATCAAACATTATTATTAATCCTTCATGAACATCATGTTTGAAAGATGCAAAGGTTAAAAATGAGAACTAAGGGATGACATGAACATTTTTCATGAAATAGAGCCTCACATATTAAGAGAATCGGAAAGTTCACTCACTCTCAATGGGGTTTAATCAGGAACGCTCAAAAATCAATTTTAATTAAATTATCCCATAAGCTTGCAATCAGACCAACTCGCCACCAGCTCATTTCCTCCAATCGAGATCTCGAGGTCTTATTTAAGGGTTAGAATGGGGCATACGGTTGTAACATTTGGTATGGAAGGGAATTTATTGGGTTAAGGAGTGGCAAGAATTAATTCTATCATAACTTGGCATATTTTTATTTTAAAAATTTATGATCATCAATATTTTTCTTTTGTTTTTCTATTGCATGACATTTAGACTAAGTCTAATTTGCTTTATCATTTGCATTCATTGTTGTTGAATTGAATTCAACTCTCTCTCTCTTTTTTTTTTTTTGATATGGATTGATGATCATAAATTTACTGCTTTGATAAAATTTATTCTTGCACACTTGGGTTTGAATATTTTTGGTCTTTTTATAAGGCTAGGAAAAATATAGTGGGTTTCAAAGAAAAATTAGGCTTTTAGGCTCAAAGTGGTTAATCCTAAAGGAAGAATATTGTTGGGTTTGGATTTCAAAAGAAGGCCAAAATTTTGGGTTTTTCTAGATGCCTCGATCATATGCTCGATTTTTGGAATATGGCATGGTCTTGAAATCGGTCCCAATCGCAAGTTCTAGTTTCCTTTAATCAAAATGATTCACACATCGAAGAAATAAATGAGTAAAAGTGACTCATGGCTCAAATCTCACAAGGTTGGATTGATTCATGTCATACAATATTCTCAAATTTAATCAAAGCTTAGTTCTAACAATTTACTCAATCAAAATCTCTAACATGCAGATTTATTTCCCAATAAGCTGATCGCATCATTAAATTTTTATAGCTCAAAATCTTAGGAATTCATGTCATGCATGTTCTCAATTATATTATCCCAATTTAAAAGTTTGAAAATTTAATCATAAGCCTAAATTCAACATGTGAATTTAGAGCAGGTTTATGCATATTTTTGCTGGTTATTCAATTTAAAGCAGTAAAGAGGCACTGCTGACACCCAAAGTATGTCAGCAGCATATTTTTTGGCCTGACAATCACTTATTCATCCTGGACTGTCAGACATCTTTTCAAGAATAAAATTGTTTGGACCTTAAAATGAAGTTCCATTTTGGAAAGCGGTAAATACATCAATTACAAGAGATTTCATGCAATAGGAAAAATCTTGCACAAATGACAGAAACTCTCTTATATGATGTTTACATTTAAGCTCACAAGTGAATAGGAGCGGATCCGATTCATTCTTTCGGCTCTCGCGGTTGAGTTGAAGGCCCAGCATCGTCTGTTGGCGGAGGTGGCGGCTTCGGAAGCTGTTGAATTGAGTGCTTGCATCACCATTTCCATCATTTTTCTTTGACGTTCTTCACTCTCCATCATCATCTTCCGTTGCCTCTCTTCGCTTTCCAGCCTTTCTCTGTAGTGCCTTTCTTCTCTTTCTAACAGGAGTAGTCTGAATTCATCTTCTCTTCTCCTCTGTTCGGCTCTTTCTTCCTCCTTCCTCTTATCTCTCTCTTCTCTGATTCTCCTATCATCTTCCCTTCCCAGAATGATTACATCCGCCAACTGCTTAACACTTTCTATCATGGTTTTGTTCATTGAGCTCACAAGCTCGACTACATTTGAGTTAGCAGGATGTTGGGACACATTCTGGCTTGGAGGAGGGACTTGGGAGGGCTGAGCTTGCTGCTGAGGGGCTTGAACTGGTGGTGATGAAGGAATTCGGCTTGGACTCGGTTCTGTTGGCTCATGTTGATGCTCTTCCACTTGTGTTGAAGGTCCCGCCTCAGTACGGGCCTTTCTTCTTCTTTTAGGAGCAGGGGGAGGCATTGGATCTCTTCGTTGAATTGATGGTGCTTCTTCACCGGATATGAACGAAGATTGCACATTCGAGTCAGCCGGGAATGGAGGAAGTGCGTACGTGATCCTTTCTTGATTTGGCATGGATGGGACTCGGATAGGAGGATTCAGAATGACCAAGGCATCAGTGTCAAATCTCCCATGTCTACCCCTTGAGCTGCAGATTCTTCTAATAAGATTCGGGTAGCAGAGAGCATTCCTTTTCTCGATCCGTGTAGTCATGACTCTGAAGATATGTTCCCCGATATTCAGTTTTCGCCCATGCCACAGCTTTGCAAATTCCATCAATACACTGCCTGAAGTAGTCTGAGGGTGCGAGCTGGACCTGATTCTAGCCATGTAGAATTCGAATGTTGGCATGAACTCTATCTTCAGCTTGGATGTGCTAAATGTTCCTACCAAGCCTGGTGTTCTGGTCAGGGAGTCGGCGATGGCTTGATATGTTGCTTTCATCTTTGTTTTGCCACGCCTACTCAAGATCTCCTCCTCCGGTATCTCACTTTGATAGCTGGGTGTTTGGAGGAATCTGTTTAGATAATCCGGGGATATATCTATTGTCTTTCCTCTGACCCAGGTTGTTCGTCTTGCAACGTTAATGTTGCAATAGAACTCCCTGGTCAACTCCATATACCCGGGATCTCCGTGATGTAGTAAGAATTGCTCCCATCCAAGCCATGTTCTCCAAAAATCCACAGTGGGGTGCCTTAATGATTCTGGAGCAAACCCCTTGTCGGGTATGATGCTTTCCAAAAGCTCCTTATATGCCTTGACTGCTTTCGGATTCCCGTTGAATTTCCGAATCACGTCTTCCTCCTTTATGATCATCTTGGTGTTTTCTATTTTATGAATTCCCATTCGGGCGCGAACTCCGGTTTCTTCCCAAAATCTGGCTGGCTTGACTGATCCAACAGATTCATCTTCGCTTGTGTGCCAGTCAGTTGGTTCGTCTTGCCCCTCCTGGATGGGTTCATGCCCGCTTGGTTCACCTCCTTCCTGGGCTGCTTCGTTCAATGGATCCTCCTCAACCTGTTTAATTACATTTTTCATTGCATCGTACTTAGTTTTTACATTAATTGGAAATGTAAGTACAGGAAAGTAAGGATCATCAACGCCAGTTGATACCTCCTCCTCCTCCCTTTCTCTTCGGTCTGCGGCTTCCCTCAAAACTTGCTTGGCTGTTTTTGTGAAAAATGCTGCTACAGCCCCTGCTTCTCCTTCATCCTCTTTTCTTTCTTGTTCTTCTTCGACAGCATCTCTTTCCTCCCTTACTTTTTGTCTCTTCTCAGCTTCTTGTTGCTCATCAACTTTATCCCTTACCAATTCAGATAATGGAATTGGATCCGCTCTTTCCTCAGGTTCGTCATTTTCTCCAATCATGACTCTTCTTCTTTTATTCTGCCCGGATGATGTTTCGGGAGCGATTACTGCTTCAATTCGAGTTGTCCCAACAAGGGGATCGATTATCCGGCCTACTTCAGTTTGGTATCTGATCTGTTCTTGATCTGCCCCTGCATCAATCCTAGCTTCAATTTGCTCATTAACATTCCGTCTTATGTGACCCCGGATGGTTGCAGCATCGTGAGCAGTGGGACCAGTCCAAGTAGGTGGTTGCTCTTCTTTGATTTTCAGTCCCTTCCCCTCAACTCCACCAGTGATTCTTAATTCTTCATCGTCTCCTAGTTCGGCTTCTCCTGACTTCCTGCTTTCTAACTCCGCTTGCAGCCTTTCAGCCAATGCCCTGTCATGTATTTCTTTCTTCTTCCTTTCCTCATCGGCTTTTGCTTTCTCAGTATTTTTCATCATTTCGGCGTCATGAGCTTCGGCAGCTGGTTTTTCTACAACATCTTGTCTTTGCACGCCTGCTCCTGCATACTCCTCCTCCTGCAACTGTCTTGCTAATTCAGCATCTTGGGCAATCAGATCCTTTCTCTTAGGGGGTGACGGTGGCATCACTCCTTTTCCTTTGTCTTTCGGGTCTGCTGGTCCAGTTGCCTTCCTTGTAGTGGTCTCGGGCTCTCTGATTACAACTTTTGGCTCCGGTGCCCGTCCACTTTTCTCCTTGTCAGCCAGCTTTATCAGCTTACCTCTAGTTTGAACTTGAGGTTCAGAATGGCTTTCAGATACAGCGGCAGTAGCAGGTGTAGTAGGTACTTGCTCTCGTGCTGGCAGGGTTGAGGCTTGCACAGCTGGTTGGGTTGGCAACGGGTTAGCGTCATTGAAGACCTGAGGTGGTGACGCAGCACTCGTGTACTGAGCGATCAACACATCGTCCTCGTCTACACTCCCTTCTCGTTCTCCTTCATCCACATTAATTCCCAGATTCTTTTCTGCATCTTTCACATATTTTTTGATGAAAATGGGACTGGATATGCGATTTAGTCGCTTCACCCATACCTTCTGGATATGATTACAGTAATAGGCTCTATGCTCCCTCTTGTATAGTAGCGGAGTGTTAGCTTTGACGGTGTTGCAGTAGTTCAACCCGAAAGCATCCATCTCCATCACGAAGTGCACGAAATCCATTCTGTTCTCTTCGACCAGTGACTCAACAATTGGCTTGGCCTCTGGCTTCACAAAAGACATGTCGCGGGCGAATTCGACTCGGATGTATTCCTCAGCCTCGGCCTGAGTCAAAAGTCGAGTCTGTCGTTGATTCTTTCCCAGCACCTTCCAAGGTGTATTCGTAATGAAACCAGTGATTTGATCCCTGAGCACATTGAGTTGGGCCAATCCCTGCGGTCTCTGCTCAGCGAGGTGAGTTGGCTTGTACACATCTTCCAAGAAAATTGTGTCAAAATAGTCCTCATCTGGCAGTACCAGGTCCCTATCTAAGACAGATTCCGTAATGTCCTTTCTGCCCGTGCCCCATAGCGTCATTAAGGCATGCCACTGCTCCCTGAATTCTTTAGTTAAGTCTATCATTCTCTTAACTATTGGGGCCTGGTTTTCCTTCTCTGATGCCATGGCCTTGTTGATGGCACTGTTCAGATTGTGACTCACTTCTCTGTGCCTCATCCTTGCTTGTTGCGTCAGCCATCTCTGCTCCTTTACTCCTTTGTTTTCCAACAAGCTAGGGTTGTATAGAAATGGCAGAGCTTTCTGCATCATGAAGATTCCATGAGTCACCAGATGGCTGAGGTTGGGCGCTTTCTCTGTGAACTGCCTCTTAACTCTTTCATCCACTTTGTTGGGCACCATTGTGATGTCAAATTCCATGCAGGCGGGATCTATTGTCTTTGAATGCTGGTGCCTCTCCCATCGGGCCATAAATTCGTGAAATCTCCTCAAAATTCTTTCAGTGTGTACATCTTCTGGAAATTTCATGTCATCTGCAGTCGCATCCATTTGTTTCTCCCAGAATTTTGACAGATAGTAGTAAAAGTCCCGTTGGAAACCCAACTCCTTGAAATTTCGTTCCTCAGGCTTGATGTGCTTGTCCAATCCTTTTGGCAATCTAAAATTTACTTCGGTCTTATTCACGATTGACAGTTTATATGTTGATTCAAGAGCCTCCCGGTAGTCGTTAACCTTCTTACGGAACTGTGAGCTTTCTACGACCCCTTTGTCCTGTGTGCAAGGGGGCAGTCCTGCCCGTGACTCAACTACTAACTTTTCCCTGAAAAATATGAGAGTATTAAATCCAGTTTTTATAATTTTTGCAAGAGTTATTTAAATTGAAAATTAACATCCTCACATTTAGAGCTTTGCTCTGAATGTGAGGTTGTTAAATCTTCAACTTAAACTTTATTGTAAAGCAGAGGTAAATTTTTCTTTTTACAAGTTTTGAGACTTTTTAAGAAAGATTAAATTATCCTTAGAACTTAGGAGTCATTGGGCTCCCAAATATTTAGTGGACTAAGGGTCCAAAATGAAAGAAAAATGGTCATTGGACCAAAAATATTTTTAATGGGCCATTGGGCCCAAAAATTTTGATTTTCCCATTTTAAACAATCCCGAGGTGATTGTTGAAAGTGCAATGGAAAAATGGACGGAATGGATTGGGTCGCGAATTGAGGAGTGTGAAAGTGGAAAGCGGCGGCTCGGATATGCTCAATTGGAACTGCTTGGGATCGACGGACAGCCCAAGACATACTCACAAAACAACTAAATTATTTTATTTTTCATAAAAGTTGACTTATTTTTATTTAATGAAATTGGGATTTTATGGGTCCCATTTTTGGATTTTTCAAAATAATAGCAGCCCCACATATGAGGAACAAGAACTGCTATTTTATTATACTAGCTTTATGCTCCTTTGGGAGCAAAAACAAATGAGTCAACTTATCAAATCAAATCCTACCAACTATTTTGTCTTTTTCTAAAGGCCTTTTTGCTGAAAAGTGTTTGCAGCATTTTTGTTGGTTTGTGCAGTCTTTCCCAAAACAACACAAACACCCACTTTTTGCATTTTCAACACACCAAGACAGACATACCAAATAGAAATACCAATTTAATGCTCCTGCACTTCAAAGCTCACCATAGTGGCATGCATACAAACCTTTTGAAAACACATCAATATCAAACAGCAAACATTTTATTTCTATCTTACCACTCATGCTTCCAAATCAGATTAATCCAGCATACTCTTATCAAAGCAAGATCAATTACTACAAAAAAAAAAACTGATAACACACAAGCATTCAATGACACTCATATGTTCATCATTTGACAGAGGATTAAGCAAACAGGCATTGAGGCATCGCAACATGAAACTCGAGACACACATATTGAAATGGGATTCAAAGGAGAAGAAAAACAGTATGAACCCTCTGGGCTCTTGAACTCAGAAGTGGTGGGAGCACCACCCAAAAATCGAACCCTAACTGCCTAGCTATGTTCTCTATCAAGCCCTAAACACAGAAATCAAAGGCTTCACAGGGTTAGGCTATCCCTTGTCTCAACACTAACTTGCCCATATCATCCACAATACACTCGGCATACACCCACATACATCACAGAACTACCGAAAATCCTCAAAATCATAAAAATGCTCGAAATCACACAACGGGTCTATTGCACACACAAAAGTCTCAAATATTTACATATTAAAGAAGCATTGAGGGCAAAACACCCAGAGAAATCGCGAAACAGCGTGCACGGGAATGCGCGAGTCGGAGGCGGAGGAAGAGAGGGGGATCTTACCAGGGCTTCTCGGCTTGGGAAGACGATGGAGATGCCATTGCGAGTGGTTTCGCGAAATTTGGGCAGAGTTTCCCCTAGGATTTGGTGGTTTTGTTGCGAATGAACTTGTGCGTTCGTTCGTAAGAGGGGTTTTGGGAGTTTGAAACTGGTTAAGTGTGGGAATGGGGGAAGAAGACGAATGGGTTATTTATAATAAGGGGGAAAAAGGGCTACGGCGCTACACTTGACTTACGGCGCTATACTAGCGCCGTAAACCTCGTGTAGCGTCGTAGATAGGAAATAAGGGGAAAAGGGGTGCTACGGCGCTATTCTATTGCTACGACGCTATCCTAGGATAGCGCAGATAGCGCCGTAGTAATGGACTGCGCCGTAAGGCGGTGGAGAGATAAAGGGGGCACTACGGCGCTGTACCTTTAGTACGGCGCTATCCTAGGATAGCGTCGTTCTAAAGGATTGCGTCGTAGGGAGAGATAAATAAAAGAGTGAGAAGTGCCCTACGGCGCTATCCCACCACTACGGCGCTATCCTAGGATAGCGTCGTAGGTGAGAATAGCGTCGTAGCTGAGAGCGGGATAAAGCTGCACTTCAATTTTGAAAATTTTCAAAATTTACGCGGACTGGGCCTGAGTAGATGAAATCGGGCCTCAGTTTGTTTTATTTGTTTTGGACTTAAGAAATTTTAGTCCAAGACATTTTTGCAGTGTTAATGGGCTAACTTAATAATTCAACTTGCATAAAATAGGTTGGATTAATTCCATTTGTTTGCCAAAATTATTTCGGATTTTAAATTGCTTTAATTTCCGAGATCATTTTCTCAAATTCATGGATTTAATCCAACCGGGAACCTGGTTTTCTGCTTGATTTTTCTGCTCCTTCTTTTTGGTGGTTCGAAATTTCCTGCAAGACAAATAAATACCCAATAGGTTAGGTTTTCTCCTCAAATCAACATCCTCACATTTAGAGTCTTAGTACTCTAAATGTTTAATTAATTTGAGGGTACTTCTCTGTTCTGCCATAAATAAACAAACTGCACTAACTAGCTATGAGTAATCAGGAGTGGAGTTCTCTTAATAAACGACGCTGCATCCTCCCCGGCAACGGCGCCATGAAACTTTTGACAATTTCCGCACTCGAGTATTTTCTAAGATATCCCAGGTTAAATTTATTAAATGAAAAGAGTTATGAATCGTGGGAAAGGGGTTTAAGGATATAGTTCACTTTTTGTTACTCATGAGGGGAAACTTTGAGTTCAAACGACGTTATGGACCTCCCCGGCGTGAAACTTTTGACAATTTCGTCCGTGAAGATCCTTGCCATGAAACTCTTGACAAGTTCCCACTGCATGAGTATTTTCTGAAAAATTATAATCCTGGTTTTCAATTTTATTCAATGAAACCAATTTATGAAGGCGAAGTTGGGATTAAGGATATATTTATAGGTTGTCACGTTTTTATTACTCGTATTAAGAAACTGTGGCCCGAAAGCGCACGGTGTCAAAAATTGCAGTATTTATAGTAAGTACCGGATCGTTCACTGGAGGATGTGCGATAGAAGCAGGGCCCACGTCGTTTTATAAGATTTTCCACTCGGTTACTCGATTCAAGTTTGTGTTTGATTATAATCTACTTGACGGAATTTAATCTAAGCTATGAAAGCAATAAAATAAAGCAGATAAAATTATTCTAGAAAGCGAATTAAACATAATCTAAGAAAGCAATAAAATTATTCTAAGAAAGCGGTTAAAATTATTCTAAGAAAGCATATTTAAAATGAGACAGAAGGGACAGGAGGGAAATAATAAAATTGGACAAGATTCAGATGAAACATAATTAAACTTCCAATTTAATACACAGATCTTAGTTTGGGATAATCCTTTCAGTTAGCTAACTCTCATGCTTTCTGTACTATGTTCCCTTTAACAGACAGGTACTTACAGTAAGAATTTACATGCTCTTAAGACAACAAAATCTAAGATACCACAGATTTATAACTCCCCTTGCAATGTCTTGCAAGAGTATGTAAGCCATCTGTGGTGGACAAGCAACACCTGACAAATCATTTATTGAAGTGTCAAGTACTGCTATCATTCCCCCATGTCACACCCAAAGATTCTAATCAAGCCCTGAACTATTCTTTAACTATCAGTCCTAGTAGCAGTTACGCAACTCTCAATACAACCGAGTGACCTCTAAAGAGAGCAGTTAAAAGAAAGCGGAAAAAGAGAGCGGTAAAGAAAGCATTTAAAATCCTATCACTCGGAGGTTTTTGAAAGTCTGACCCTGGTAGTAAAAGAAAGCCCCCAGTCAGAATGACCGGGTGTGGGTCAAGAATTCCCCGATCTCGGTGAACCGCTCGCAGTGTTCACTTCCTTCCGGATGGTTATGAGATACAAACTAATGAAATAAACTAATAAATTAGTTCATTCCGGATGCACTCACTCAGGACTCAAAAATAGGCTTTGTCAGAAGAGGACAGCAGTTGAAAGAGTACCCAACCCTATCTCAGAAAATAACCAAGGCCCGGATGTTGTTCCTCTAGTATTAATTATCACACTGTATTTGAGTCCAAGTGGACTCCATCTCCATGTGATATTTAATACCAGATTTCCAACACAAAGCAATTTTGGAAAATAAAAAGATGTTTGAAAATCATTCCCTAAACAGGTACTAGACTCTCAATAAGAACACAGATCCTTTCAGTCTAGGTGAGGCCTAATTGCTGACTCTGCTTCTAATTTCCCAAAATCAATCCCCAGTCGAATATGAATTAGTCATAGCTGAGGAATTTATCCCTTACTTAGATCCGGATTTTATAGAAGAATTTTTTGTTGGAAATTTATTGCGAGACATCTGACTTAAATCAAGACTTCTATGTCCAAGGGAAGGATCCCAAAATAACAATGACCACAATATCTACATAATAATATCATGCATAAATTTATAGAGAAGTGTAAAATTAAATAACCCAAAATATAAGGCGGGTTTAGACAGAAGTTGGTACACAGAGATGAAATAGCCGGAGGTGAGAAGAATTTTGGCTAAAGAGAATACCAGAAATAGCTAGGGTGATCTGGACTGCAAACATCTGCTATCCAGTTCCCAATTATTCCAGATGGAATGATTTTGGACAGCAGAAGACCTTAATGACAGTGATCGCTATCATCAAGACTCCTACTATCTGTGAAATGGGAGGAAAACCTACATGTTTTCTTACTGTAGTACTATTCAAACAATGTTGATCGACACCGTTTGATAATATTACGGCTCAAAATTCAGGTTTGAAATTAAGATAAAGAAAAAGAAACTGTATCCGAATAGGAGTCAGCTGAGCAGCTATTATAATCCCGGATGGACGAACCGCCAAGGCTTCCACCGACCACTAACCGGACCATGCAAAATAACATTTAGTAATTAATATACAGACCACGAGCTAGTTTATCCGTGTGGGAATACCTGCCAACATTAGTCTGATATATTTCTTACTAGCCGTTTCACACAACACAGATAAAGACAAAATAAGTAAAAGAAAATGTTATTGGGTTATTTTGTATGAGAGAAATTGGTTTCTCATGCAAGGGTATGGAATTAAATCCATAATTACTCTTTATGTCTAAATAATCACTCATTCCATAATTAATTAATTAATTACAGTCCGGATTATATACTTAGATCATTAGAGTTCGATTTTATAGAAAAATCTTTTAATGGAAATTGAACAAAATTCTTTATATTGCATTAATCATGGGTTGGAATCTCTAGATTGCAACCTCAAAATGTTAACATAAAGGTCCAATCAATTAAGTGAGAAAAATGGAGAAATGGAAAATTTGGCAAGAAGATGCCAATTACGACGCTAGACAGATATTACGACGCTATCCAAGGATATTGCCGTGATGATAGCGTCGTAGGATGAGTTTTGAGAAGTGTTGATGAAATTTGAGGGTACGGCGCTATATACTAAATGACGACGCTATCTTAGGATAGCGTCGTAAGTGGGTTTTGTGAAAGATTAAGTATTTTGGGGACCTACGACGCTGAACAAAAATTACGACGCTGTCCGAGGATAGCGTCGTTGGTCTAGAGCCGTAGGACAAATTTTTGTTCAAGTTCTGGGCAGCTACGGCGCTATACCCCACCTACGACGCTATCCAAGGATAGCGCCGTAGGGCGGTTAGCGTCGTAGCTAGCCTAGAAACATGTTGTTGTTCGGGTGATGCAATCTATGCGATTGCTAACCCTATTTTCAAGTTCATGGTTCACTTCATGCAAGAGAGGGGACAAGAGAAAGCATTAACAATTATGAAAATAAGATAAAGTGCAAGGAAAACTCAAATAACATTAAAGATAAAGCACAAGTGAACCATAAACCTCAGTTAGGGTTTTTAACCAACACATCATGCATGAAATTCCACAAACATTAGCAAAAACACAAACCCAAAACAGTGAAACAAGATGACCAAGTGGTCATTAAACTAAAATAAAGCAATAAATCCATGGACTCATGTCCATTTCATGATTTTTGGGACTCTTTTTGTGGTTAACTTCTCATTTATAAGAAATGGCTTAATAATACTCATCATTTGGGTATTTCAAGCCTTAACAAAAGTTTAACAAAGCTGGAAATAATGTAAAAAGTGGCTAGCTAGGGTAGCAAATGCTAATGACAACACTGGTCTATAATAAAAATCTAATCTAGGGCATAAATATAAATAATACAAGAAAATAAAATCCTAACTACCTAACTAACCTACACACCTCAAGAACACTAGGTTGTCTCCAAGTTTTGAATGTTGTCTGAATGCTGATCATTGGAGTCAACTGGTCCTTATATAGGTGGGAAACCCTAGGCCTATGGGCCCCCAGGCCTCGAAATTGGAGTTCTGAGGCTCAGTACGACGCTGTAGCTGGGTACGGCGCTATCCTACTACGGCGCTATAGGTCTAGCGTCGTAGTCTTCCATCCCGAAGACACTTCTTTGTTTCTGAATGGACAGCTTACAGCGCTATCCTTGCTTACGGCGCTATACTCAACTACGGCGCTATCCATGTTTAGCGCCGTCCACCTTTCTTCAACTGTCAGCTTCAGTTTCCTCCTACGGCGCTAGACCAGGCTACGGCGCTATCCTTACATAGCGTCGTAGTTGTGTCTAGCGTCGTAGTATCCTGTAAAATCAACTTTTTGTGGGTTTTTCATTTCTTCTCCCATCTTTTTGTTTCCTTTTTCTTTTCTTTTCTTTTTCTTATGTTTTTGGATTTTTCTAACATAAATGTGTAATAAAATTATATATTTATGCATTTTTCATACCAGCTTAATATTTTTACAATTATGCATAAATCAGTCAAATTTTACTGCTTTCTTATTTAATATAAGACCGGAATGCGATCAAATGCCCGTTTCAGACACGGAAATGGATTGAAAATAATGGTCATTTCTGGCCATTATCAATACCACAGACTCATAACTCCCCTTGCAATGCCTTGCAGGAGTATGTTAGTCATCTGTGGTGGACAAGCAACACCTGACAAATCATTAGTTGAAATGCCAAGTACTGCTATCATTCCCCCATGTCACACCCAAAGTCTAGAGTTAAACCTAAACTATCCCTTAACTCTCAGTCCTAGTAGCAGCTAGAAGATCTAGTGACACATCCGAGTGACCTCTACGAAAGCGATTAAAAGAAAGCAGTAAAGAAAGCATTTAAAATCCTATCACTCGGGAGTTTCACAAGCTTCGTACTGGTAGTAAAAGAAAGTCCCCAGTCGGGATGACTGGATGTGGATCAAGAATTCCCGGATCTCGGTGAACCGCTCGCAGTGTTCACTTCCTTCCGGGTGGTTATGAGATACAAACTAATGAAACGAACCAAATAGATTAGTTCATTCCGGATGTACTCACTCAAGACTCAAAAGTAGGCTTTGGCAGAAGAGGATTGTAACACCCCCATTTTCCTATCTTAAAAATCACAGCGGAAGTTACCAATAGGAAAGCGGGGTTGTTACCGCCACACTTCCAATTAAGCTCGCCTTGACCTTGCCTCGGCTAACTTAATTAAAAGTGCTAAGGCTAATTAAAATAGTTACAAACACTATTTAAAGACTGTTAACTAAATTTCAAAATATATTTAATTTAGCAAAATATCAGAGTTTAAAATTGCGACTAACTATTAAAAGGACAACCTTACTACAAGTAAAATATTATTTAAAATAACCACATGTAAAACGATACTGACTCTCCTGCCCGTGCCCGTGATGTTAATGAGCTTCACAAATGTCAAATCCTGAAAAAGTGAGTAAGTAACATTTATCAGCACACCGGCTGAGTAAATAAATTTTTATCCCTTGGACAAAAATAAGTAACTACGACTCAACAGTAAATGGCATGTTAAAACAGTTGCAATAATTCAATCCACATGTAGCTCGACTATGATGCCTACACCCGGGGTATCTCATAGGACCTAGCATGCCCTCATAATGACCGAAGTCAAAATATGAGTACACAAGGATGGCCCTACCTTGCGATCTAGAAAATGACTGTGAGACCCTTGGTCAAACACAATCCTGTTTATGGGAATCCCTTGGATAACCCACAACATATCTCACGAAGATATCCACCTCTGGGGTATATCTCGCATAATAACAATTCAATAATTCACATGCCACACACTGAAATTTCACTTTTCACATGCATGGCCTAGCCCCAAAATTAATTTAAACACATAATTGGGCAATACCTCTGCATAAATAAATTGCATGAATAAACCCTAACATTATTAAAACACGAAGGTATTTAGACATGCAAAAATTTAATCCTACGACAAAAGCCCGTAGAATAAAAATTTACTTACAGTTTCTTCCGTCGATATAATAGCTTACAAACTTGGCTATTCCTTACACTTACAATACCCTCACTACTCTCTCACTAGCACGCCTTTCTCACACTTGTTATTGCTTCGAATTGCCGGTGACATTCATTTTGAAAATCCATTCGTATTTATAGGCAAGGATTGCACATACACCAATTTTTTTTATTGTAAACTTTAGGTAGCTTTGCTGACTAATGTTAGCTATAGTATAGGGTTTCGTTGGTGGAGATTTGCATGGAAGAGCACGTACGCATCCATGTCCAGCTTTGGTATTACCTATCTCCCACGTATAAGCAGTAGAACCTTTATCCTACACATACTCAATTCATTTGCTGAATAATGATTTCGTACTATAATACTTGGTAGCTTCTTAGAAAATATATCCTGGAAGAGTAGTATTTTAATCACCACTAATCATTACTATTAGTATTATTTCCCTTAATCCAACTCTATTCTGTTACACTATTTACGTATCCCTATTATTAGTTATTATTTTATTATTATTTAAGTTGCAAATCACATATTATGCATGACCATGCAGTCCACATATTTCTGATATATTTTCTAGTAGTCATTTAAATTGTATACATTCCTATTGCCATTGGACGTCCATAATGTTCTTGATCTATATTTATTTCTTAAATTGAATTGCACTAAAATTATTGTATTTTAGTAAAATTCTATTATAAACTATGGGTTTGAACTCTATTGAAGTATGATATTACTACAAATGGGTTATTGATAACTTTATATTAATCATAAATTTAACTATATAAATATTATTAGAGAAATAATACCTAACTAATAAAATACTATTGTCAAGCATTTTTTTTTCTTGGAAAATATACTTCTCAAATCTATTAAATTATTTTTCCCTGGAAAATAATTCATTTCTTTAAATAAATCTATATCTTAAAAATATTAATTTACTTCCCAATTCAATTTATTTTCTTAAGAAATAATACTAAATTATTTCTTTCAAAATATTATCAACATAGCTAATTTTAGGGTATTACAAGGATAGTAGTTGAAAGAATACTCAACCCTACGTTAGGAAATAACCAAGGCCCGAATGTTGTTCCTCTAGTATTATCTGTCACACCTTGTCGGAATCCTAGTGGAATCTGACCCAGTGCAATATTTAATATAAGATTTCCAACAAACAGCAATTCTGGGAAATAATAAATCTTTGAAAATCATTCCCTAAACAGGTACTAAACTCTCAATTAAAACATAGATCCTTTCAGTCTAGACGAGACCTAATCGCTGACTCTGCTTCTAATTTCCCAAAATTAATCCCCAGTCGACTGTGAATTAGTCATAACAGTGGAATTTATCCCTTACTTAGATCCGGATTTTATAAAGGATTTATGTTGGAAATTTATTATGAGACATCTGATTTAAATCACGACTTCTATGTCCAAGGGAAGGATCCCAAAATAGCTTAGACCACAATATCTACATAATAATATCATGCATACAGGTATATTGAAGTGTAAAATTAATTAACCCAAAATATAAGGTGGGTTTAGACAGAATTTGTTACACAAAGATGAATAGCCTGAGGTGAAAAGAATCTTGGCTAAAGAGATGACAAAATAATTAGGGTTAATTGGATTGCAGTTATCTGTGGTCCAGTTTCCTAATCATTAAGGTGAGAATGATTTTAGACAGCAGAAGACCTTAAATGACAGTGATCGCTATCATCAAGCTCCCTACTATCTGTGAAATGAGAGAAAACCTACATATTTTCTCACTATAATACCAGTCAAACAATGTTGATCGACACTATCTGATAATATTACAATCTGAAATTTGGGTTTTGAAAATAAAATAAGAAAATAAAACTGTAGTCAGACAGGGACTGACTGAGTGGCTACTTCCCCGGTAAGAGGACCGTTCGCCTGACATCGTCAATCACTATCCAAACCATGCAAAATAACAAATAGAAATTAATACATAGACTACGGGCTACTTCATTTCCCGGTAAAGGGACCGTTCGCCAACATTATTCTATGATATTTTTCACTATTCGTTTCATACATCACGGGTAAAGACAAAATCAATAAAAGAAAATATTTTTGGCTCATCTTGTATGAGAGACATTGGTTTCTCATGCAAGGATATGGAAATCATTCCATAATTACTCTTTATGGTCTAAATAATCTCTCATTCCATAATTGATTAATTACAGTCCGGATTATACACTTATATCATCGGAGTTGGATTTTTATAGAAAAATCTTTTAATGGAAACTTGAACAAAGTTCTTTACATCAATCTAATCCTTGGTTGAGATCATTGTATTTCAACCTCAAAATATTAATGTGAAGGTTCAATCATTTAGGTGGAAAAATGGAGAAATGGATGGTGATGAAAATGCCAACTACGACGCTAAACAGGTGCTACGACGTTAGCCTGGAATGGCGTCGTGGGTGTAGCGTCGTAACTGGTTGTTTGCGAAAGAGAATATTTTGGGGTTCTACGACTCTAGACAAAAATTACGACAATAGCGTCGTAGGTCTAGCGTCGTAGAGCAAATTTTTCTTAAGTCCGAAGTAACTACGACGCAGAACCTTCACCTACGTCGCTAACCTAGGTTAGCGTCGTAGGGCGGTTAGCGTCGTAGTCCCCTCAGGGCATAAGTGTTGTTTCGGATAATGCAATCTATGCGATTGCAAACCCTAATTTTCAGATTCATGGTCCACACATGCATCAAATAACAAAATACCATGAAGGCAGCAAACTTAAAGAATGCAAATAGGAAAAATGACTAAAAGCCACACCCAGGAACCACTAATCCAAATGAGGGTTTACAACCAACATATCATGCATGAGGATCCAAAGAGGAAGAAGAAAACAGTGAATCCACTTGTAAACAGAAAATAAATGACCAAATGGTCATAAAACCGAAAATAAAGCATAGAAATCCATAAACCTAGTCTATTTCATGATTTGGGACTCTTTTTGTGATTATCTTCCCATATATAAGATAATGGTGTGACAAAACCCATGATTTGGGTAGTTCAAACCTCAATAAGTGTTTACAAAGCCATTAAATAATGAAAACAATGGCTATCTAAGTCTAAAACACTAAACGCTCACTAATCTAAGCTAAACAATAGCTAAAAACTAGAAACAATGCGGGAAAGATAAATAATACAAAAAAAATATAAACCCTAACTAAACTAACTACCTACACACCTCTCAAGAACACCAAGTTGTCTCCAAGTTTGTATGCTATGAAGTGATTGATCCTAGGAGTCAACTTGTTCTTATATAGGTGGGAAACCCTAGGCCCATGGGCCCCCAGGCCATGAAATTTGAATTCTGGCCAGGTTACGTCGCTGAGCTTGTTACGACGCTATCCATGCTACGACGTGGAACAAGCCTCACGTCGTAGGCTTCCATCTCGATGGCACTCCTTGTCTCTAAATGGACAGCCTACGACGCTATACTCTGCTACGTCGCTATACTCGTTTGGCGTCGTAGTTCTTCCTTCAGAGTCCTGCCTCATTTTCTGCCTACGATGCTATACTTGAGTACGACGCTATACTCGTTTGGCGTCGTAGTTGAGTGTAGCGTCGTAATTTCCTGAAAAAATCGACTTTTTGTGGGTTTTTATTTCTTTTCCCATCTTTTTGTTTCCTTTTTCTTTTCTTTTCTTTTTCTCATGTTTTTGGATTTTTCTAGCATAAATGTGTAACAAAATTACATATTTATGCATTTTTCGTACCAGCTCAATATTTTTACAAATATGCATAAATCAGTCTAATTCTACTGCTTTCTTATTTAATATAAGATTTAATATAAAACCGGAATGCGATCAAATGCCCGTTTCAGACACGGAAATGGATTGAAAATAATGGACATTTCTGGCCATTATCAATCTTCTTTTATTTTTTAATTTATAATTCTTTTTATATATATGTTCATTTACACGAATTTAAGGATAAATCTTTTATTTGAATTAGTTTTAACTATCCCGGTCCCACTTAAAATATGATATTTCATTTTTTTACATAATTCAATATATTTTTTAATTAATTATATCTCAAAAATATATATAAATAAAATTTACATAAAATAAGTATATTTTAAAATTATACTATAGATTAGACGAAACTAACAGATCAAACTTGTTTTTTTTCAAATATATACTTATAATACTGTTAGATTCAAACTCGATTTTTTTCAAATATATACTTATAATACTTCAATATTAAGACAAAACTGAACAATAAACAATGTTAAAAAATAAATAAAATATTTCTACTGACGCGGCCACTAACCTCTTATCTGAGGCTCCTCGGTAACATTTTTTTGCTTTGTTGCTCAATAACCTAGGAGGATATAAGGAAGAGCATACTTCCTCCCTTTAGAAAAGATAGTTACATTTGTAAAAATGACACTATTCATACAAATACTTTGACTTGAAATTTTATTATATTTATAAAAGTTAAAATATAGCCAAGTAAAATCTTGTTAGATTCGTCTTGTCTTGTACTTCCTCCATTTTTTTTTGTTAGCTACATTTGTCAAAATGCTACTGTTCATTCATATACTTTGACTTAAAGTTTGATCATAGTTGTATAAGTGAAAATATAGTTAAGTGAGATCTTGTTAGATTCTTCTTGTCTTGTAGTTTTTAAATATCGAAGTTTTAAAATTTTTACTTGTACCGAATTTGAGTTATTAATGGTTTAAAATGTGTAATGGATTGTGTGCTGGATGGGTTCGTAACAATCTTTAAAAAACAGAGGAAGTAGTTTTTACATTTCAAACTTTTTAATTGTCTACTTGTACCGAATTTGAGTTATTGATGATTTAATAATTTAAAATGTGCATTGGACTGCGTGTTGTATGAGTCTGTAGCAAACTAAAAGAACAGAGGAAGTATTATAGTACAAATTAATTGGTACTAATAGTTTTTTATTTCAAGAAATGTTATTTAATTCTTAAATATATTTAATAATTAAAAATTATATTCACTTAATTAATTAAATACTTAATTTTTTTAAGACAATTCAATTAAGTAAAAAATATTCGAAAATTTTCTATGAATAAAAAAAATTAATCGAACAAAATATTATTATTATTATTATTATTATTATTATTATTATTATTATTATTGTTATTTTTCATTTATAAATACAATCTATTAATATATACTTAAAAATTGTTCTTATTAAAAACCTGATGAACAATACAATGACTCCCATCCTAGCCGCCGAAAATTGAGTGCTCAAATTCTATTTCACCCAAACCTTCACAACCTAATCTTCCAAAAAATAAAAATTTTAAAAAAAAAATCGGAAAAAAAGGAGAGCAAGAGTGGATAAAAACCCAAGTGCTATAGTTTGGTAGGTGATTCATTTATTAATTGTGTTAGTAAATTTTAATTTATAGCATTAGGGTGGAGGATTATGATACATTTGGCAAATATTAATACAGTTAGAGGACTTAATGAGACAATACAAAATTTTATGACATAATTGGATTATTGGAAGGAAAAATATACGTATAAAGGATGAAATCATTAATACTTAATTTCCATATGACCAACATCAAGGATCATGCTTTGCTCTTGTGTTCTGGTCTGTGAATAAACTCGAAATCTATGTGGACGAAAGCTCTCTCAACCTCCGGAAGATGCTCGAGTTTTTCTTGAAGAGTTTCACCAATATTGTGTGCCTGGCTTAGCATCATGTCTTCGGGCAGCACAATGTCGACTTCAACAAAATAGTGAGCACCAAAAGTGTATGCTCTCACCGTGTCAATGTGCTGGATCTCTTTGTCGTGGTTCCATATCAGATATGTCAGTTTTGAGAGGAAATCTGGTGGAGCTGTTCTTCCAATTAGGGACCACACATTTTCGATGACTGTCTTCGCCCATGTCGAAATTGTATATATTGCTATCTGCAGCAAAAATTTAACTGTCAGTAATTTTTTTTTTCTTTTTCTTGAAATGCTCTAAATTTACACACTTGTGTTGTGATGAGCTAATGTTGAGAACTCACAATTATGGCACCAGTAGGATCAATCCACCAGTAGAATCGAACAGCCAAAACAACAGTGATTAATCCAACCGAGTTGGTAATGACATCGAAAAAATGATCTTGCGCATAAGCCAGAACGATTTTGTTCTTAAATCTGCGGCAATAAATCATAAGCAGGAATTTGATCACAGTTACAGACACCATGATCCCGATCATCCATTTCTCCTTCTCGTGGTCCATGTCCGGGCTAGTCTGTTAACAACAAAGTAACACCAGCAGATAAATTAAAGATGATGCTGCCACAAGATAATGGTAGGTGTTTTAGAGTGAAGATAATTTGAAGACAGGGCAGGCACCTTGGCGATGAGCTCCCGGACAGACTCCAGAATTATTTGCAACCCTAGAGTTGCCATTACAGATGCAAAAACAATAATCCCCTGCGACAATAAGTGAATCAAAATCCAGAATTAGATAATTGGAACAGAAGACTAAATAGGAAGATCTTTTAGAACTTGCCACTGGTTGCATTCTTTTCTTTCCTATTGGATAGCGGTAACTGTTTGGATTTTTCATGGCATGGGAAGTAAACCACAGAATCAGCCCGGACAATAGGTCGAGGAATGAATCCATTGTCGATGCAATGACAGCCAAAGATCTGCTCTCAACAGATGCATAAACTTTTGCCACAAAAAGGAATAAATTAGCAATATTTGACACATTGATAGCCATCCTTTCACTCTTGGCAAGCTGCTTCATTTCATCCTGGCAGATATTTGAATTAGACAGAAAAAGGATGGAAGATAAAAAGAATGCATCGTGGTAGCAGAAAGGGTTACACAAATCGCCGCCAAAACCAACCTCGGTGAGAGTATCAGGTAAATTGCCGGATTCATGGATAGTCTCCATTTCATTGAATCCTTTGAGGAGTCTCTCCTGCTTTTTGTAATACTCGGCAACTCTTTTTTGTTTTTCTGGAAATCATATACACAAAATGCATGAAAGAATACAAAAAGAGCTTATGAGAAAAGAATATTTGTCCCACAGTTTTACTAAATCTGACTGAAATCGAATTAACCAACAAAATTGCACTATACATATTCTTGTCCCAAAGATGCTTACTAAAAAGCCAATAAGCTATTCAATCTGAATCCAGTGTATTATCTGCCACAAGATTTTGCAGTATATCACATTAAAATGGTGAACTTACTAAATAAGGATGTGCCAGCTGCCAGCACATCATCTTTCGAAAATTCGAACCTAACTTTTGTGAAAAGAAAGTAAACCTCTTGACAATCTTGTGCATCAGGTTCAGTTCACTAACCATTTCTTTATTAGGAAACAGGATCGAGGCATCGAGCATGCATTTCGATGCACATGGTATTCTCAAAATCTCTATTTGAGAGATTTTGTTCGCGATAAACTAAAACTCACAGTATTAAATATCATCCATACAGCTATGCAGCCAAATAGTAATTTGGATTTCAGCTAAACTTGTTGAGGTACTGAATCGAATCAATGTCGATTTGAATTTCGGTTTATGCTGATTTATCCGAAACCGTAAGTGTTGTAGACACTCATAGATGAATAATAAACACATAGAAGGTGCAGACGTACTTTTATTGCGAAGGAAGCGTGGGAGATTGAAAGACTGATGGTCGGATCGGCGCTCCGGCAACCGGAACTCATCGATGTTGAGCCTCCAGGACGACGAATGTTCGACAATAGAGATTTCGTCGACAGTTGCCAGCAACTCGCGCTGACTTTCTCCTTTAAATCCGCCGCCTCCAACAACGGCGGCGCCGGTGGCCTCCATTCCGTAATTCTAAATGCAAATGAAATGAGAGAGAGAATGTTGGTATGGGCGTGTATTGTGTATTGTGTATTGTGAATGTGATGCACCACTACACAGAAATTGGGAATTACTACTGTGTAGAGCCTTTAGAGATGAGAAGGCATAATAAAGCATGAGACATGTGGAGAGGATTACGTAGGCAGGCACGCTTTATAGGGGATAAAGGGGAGGGATATGGGCCGGGTCGGGTGCGAATCGAACCCAATATATGATTGAAAGGCGGTAAAATTGATTTATAATTATAGAATAAGATACATATATTTATATTTATAAAAAAGATTATTTCTATTTATGAAGAAAATATATTTATATTTATATTTATAAAAAAGATTATTTCTATTTATGAAGAAAATATATTTATGATGGAACATTCAAAATAATATCCACTAGGACTTTTAGTTGGGATAGAAGCAGTAATATTTAGTACTTCCCTGTCCCATTTAACTCATCTTGTTTGATTTCTGCACACAATCCAATGCACATTTTCAATCGTTAATATCTCAAAATATGTAAAATGAAAAATTATATAAAATATATATTATAAAACTACATGATCATACGATTCTAACAAGATCTAACTCGAGTATTTTTTTCCAAATATATACTTACAATAATATTGAGTCAAAGCTGAATAATGAACAATGTTGAAAAGTCAAACATGACATATTACCTGGGACGGAGGGAGTAGTAGTTAGTACTACTATGAGGGTGTTTGTTTGTGCGTTTGGGGACAGCTTTTTGATTATTGCATTTGCAAATGTAAATAATCAGTTAATTCTGTTTGTGTACTAACTTCCAGTAATCTATTCTTTGCGTTTTGAGGGAATGAGAACGCTATTTTCTTGCATCTACATTTTGGTGCTGCAAGAAAATTGCGTGTAGCCAAAAATAGAATTTACCATATTGTTGCCTTTGGAGGTAATGAAAAATGCAAATCCAAACACTTTTTAATGATTATCTGATTATCCATTTTTTAAATGCTGCCGCACTTTTTAAAACGCAGATCCAAACACCCTCTATATAATTGTATAATAATCGGTCTTGTCTGGTCGGTTAAAATAATTCTTTCCTAATTGGTCTAAGACAAAAATCATACTAATCTTGACGAAAAAAAGCATTAACTGGGCCAGAGCATAAATTTATATTCTAAAAAATGTAATAATTTATAATGAATTGAGCCTGATGATGAAAAATTATTCTATAAAAAATTGGCACTAGTAGTAATTAACTTAGGGAGTAATTAACTGGCATGGCCAAGAATCTATTAGCTAGAGAACAATACAAGAATGAATGAGGTCAGTCAGTAACGAACAGACCGACAAGAATCAAGGTTAAAAACCCAAAAAGAAATAAATCACAGTGATAAATAAAGATTTTTCGAAAGAAACTAACAAAAGGGCAGATTACAGAATATAGAGGGACAAGCTGTGTTCCGTGATTAGTTTTCCAGCAAAAAGGATATTATTAAAAGTAAGCAGATTGTGTCCAGGCAAGTTTGGTCAGGTTTTGGGGAATATATACTTACTACTACTATACTTATATTCAACCAAAAATTCAATTTAATGGAATAAACATGGCCTTGTATGCAGCTTAAGTTCGAAAATAAACTCTCTAAAACAAATACTACTACTAGCAATTGTTTTGCTTTCTTTGCAGTGGTTTTTTTTTTTTTTTTGTTTTTTTTTTTTGGAGGAGCTCAATTTCTAATTTTATTTTATTATTTAATTCCATGTATTTGACTTAGTGATAGGAATTAATCGATCGATCTATCTCCTTTGGACACACACACTCATATGGCTTTATGTGTAAGCGATGTCATCCATGAATTCCCAAGTGGAGTAGGTTTATTACAATGTCAGCATTAACTTTTAAATGTCGTCTAGTGAAGTTTCCTATGCAACTTACTCCCAAAAAAAATGATTTTTCTTTACTCATTAAAATTAAAATAAATAAAACCACATAACTCTTTTAGCAACATGAATTCAGTTGTGTTTTACACATTCACTCATTAATCAAGAGGTCTGGGGATTTAAATCATTCTGTATGTAAATAACTTTAATTGGATATTTAAATTGCTTGTTATTTAAATCATTCAGTATTATATAGTATAGTAGTAGAATAGTAGTATTAGACTATTAATGTCTGTAAAGTTGTTGCGAAATCAAAATTCTTGCACCTTCAATTGTAATCCACCTTTGTAATTGGTGGCATGAGCTCCCCACTTTCCTAGCTTGTATAGATTGTTCAGCAAAAAAATAAAAAATAAAAAAAAATTGTAATCCACATTCTTGAACATCATTTAAAATTATTTGGAAGTGTCTACTGAAGTATATTACTATAGTAAGTAGTACTCCCTCCGTCCCACCCCAAGTGTCCTGTTACTGTTGGGCACGAGAATTAAGGTAGAGTTGGTTTGTGAGTATATGGTGGGGTCCACATAGTGGTTGGAGGGGAAAATTATTTCTATTTATAGAAAGAAGACATTTGTAATGGGACATCCAAAAATAGTAAGTAGGACATTTGGAATGGGACAGAGGGAGTATTATTTTTTTTCCACGCACAACATGGTGATAACTTTGAATCATGTTTTGAAATTTAAGCCATTGTTTAAATTTTAAATCAAACAACTTTATTATTGATTCAATTTAACATTACAGTTTTGACACAAATTACTCCACAGAAAAACTTAGAACCACAACCACAGTTAGGACAACATTAGGCTGCACAAGAAATTCTAGGATAAAGAGCTTTTACGGTCCGGATCCCCCAACGACACCTGAGGACGACAACCAACAAGCGACGTTGGAGGACATGGCGGGCATGGATAGCTGTGACACGGAGGGCAAGGAGGGCACGGAGGAAAAGGAGTTGGAGGGCGTGGACATGGCGGCTGTGGACATGGCAGGGTTGGTGGGCCCTCACATGGTGGGTTCGGACATGTGGGCGGATTTGGTGAGCCCCCACATGGAGGTTGTGGACATGGACTATCACCTCCACCCCCTCCTCCACCACCACCTCCCCCGCCACCACCGCCACCGCCACCGCCACCGCCATCACCACAATCTTTCATGCACATGCATTTCAGGGTCAACTTCTTGCATCTGCCGGAGAGAAAGCCTTCCTTCTCACATATTTGGGCGCAATTTCGGTCGATGATGCAGATGCCATGGAACAGTTGACTCCTCGTCTCGCATATAGCGTTATCCTCTCCCAATACAAATTCCTCTGTTCAAAAAGGAAAAATATAAATAATTAATTTAATCAACATTATTGAACTCACATTCCCTATAATAACTACATATTCATATATTGAGTTGTGACTTACGGTGACTTAGAAGATGTAGCAACAGAACTACCAATACAAGTGTTTTAGCCATGTTTCGCAACTAAGATTTTTCTGGGTTCGTATACACTTGTGTTGTCCTCCTTTATATAGAACTCGAGAAATCTATGGCATTGAAGTACCAATTAACTCATGAGATGATCTATTGAATTTTGGTCAGAATTGTGACAGTTGGGAATATGTAATGACCCAATTCTTGGCCACATTGGACGAGGCATGGCATAAATGCATTTTCCTTCTTGATGAATTGATAGAAAATTATCATCAAGGATGATGATCTTTCTTTGATCCTTTTGGCTAGAGCCAAAGGTTGAAGATCTAGGCAGTGAAAGTCGTCCCATCCTTATAGATGATTTATTTATTTCTTATTAAATGTATAGTCAACGTTTCTACAAAATTCAACTTGTATAATATGATTGATCCCCAATTATTACCTCCCTTTTCCCTTTTCCCTTTTACCAAGGTATAGTACCATTAATTATCAATCTCAATTTCCATGGAAGCACGTTGATTTCCTTCAAGTTCACTGGTTTTGGTGTTGCTGCAAAGAAGGGAGCAAAATGGGGAATCGAATTTAGTTTGAAAACAAGAATACATTTTTCTTCACATATGAAATTATAGTTTCTCCGGAATGAATCTATAACTATATTTTGATTGAATTGAATTGGTTAGGGTAGGAAAGTTTGATTGCATTGGTTAAAAGTTTTATTCTTCAATAGTAAAAGTTGAGGTTTTGATTTCCCATGGATTCATTTCACTCTCTTAACACCTTTATTCCTTTTTATTCATAAATCATATCATGACTGTTGAACGTTGATGACACTCTCATGCCAATGGTTTGACAGGTGCTTGTTTTGTCTGCAGCACACTCCACTCAATTCTTATTTTTATTTTCTCCCCCCGTTTTTTTTTTTTTGTTAAATGTTAATTATGTTTCTTATCTATTTTTAAAAAATTTGGAATATGCATCACTGTTGCATTTAGGTGATTGGTACAAATAGTAAGGAAAGAGTTTTTGAGCTTTTTCATGAGCTTAGAAACATTTGCAAAATAGGAGTAGTAATATTTCAAATTGTCATGGTTTGGATTGACAATTTATTGCGAAAACTAATTTATTATCTCACTTTTACACCCTTCAATCTGATTATTTCTCGTGGGTAAGAGCTTCCACCTATTTCCACAAAAGAAGGGTACATTACCGTCTCTCTTTCATTGATGATAGCATTAATTATAGCACTATAGCTATTGTTCGAAATATCTTATGACATATTGTTCCAAAGTTTTAGAAATATAAGACGAGTTTCCTACCCAACTCAGTATTGTATTACAACGTTTTCCATCTGATTTGGGTGGAGAATATACTTCCAAAAATAATAATTAAACATGACTCTGCATCAATCCTCATACACAGACATTAAATTTATAGGTCTTCTTCCCCATCTACAAAAAGGGAACTTTACGAGACAGGCAACAAGAAAATTATTTGTAGAAATGAACAAAGCAAACTCAAAATTGTGGACAAAAAAACATTTTTGCGGATTGACTTTAACAAAGGGGTTTCAATCTTCCAATTCTGCGGTGGGTTTTTTTCTCTTTCGTTTCTTCCCCTTGTTGTTCTTCAAAAGACCCTTCTCTTCTAACATCTTCAATTTCTGATTTTTTCGTGCTTTTGCTCTTTCGTCAAACCCATCATCAGCCATCTTCATTCTTGCCACTCGTCTAGCTTTGAGAACCTGAGAACAAAACAAAGAGCCCTACTGTCAGCATAACATGATAATTCTAGTTTAGATGAGATGATGTAGATGTAACGGCATTCTACCATACTTGAATTTACCATATCATGTTTTCAGTAAGAAGTTACATGGATGCCTCATTAAAACAAATAGAAACATTATAAACTGATCTCAAATCCCCTAAGGGACTTACCAGGGTAATATTTGCAAGAGCTTCCTTCTCTTTACACTTGAACTCATCCAACTCTTTCTTAATAAAAGCTTCTATTTTATGTACAAGGTTCACGTCGTACTGCATACAAGATTCAAGATAAAAACTTTTGCAACACAACATTTTATATCAAAGCTTCATGTAGAAAAAGTAAATAAATACATAAAACTAATCTGGCATAACCTTGAGCGCCTACTTAGTAACTTCCTGAATAGGTCTAATCTCATTTTTCAAATGAGTATCTTGCCAAAAATATATGATAAATTGATTTGAAATCAATCATGGAAGATTCTGATGTCAGTACCAACATGTGCAACAAGTTTAACCAAATATCAAGAAATAGACTGCATGCCGATATTCAATATAATAATACAACTTTAGAAATGAGAATCATACTGAAAAAAAAAAAAATCTTATGAAGAAACATAGACAACTTGGGTGATGTTTCTTAATTCTTATCATAGAATTAATGAAGAATACACAAGTAATCACATCTTGAAAACAAGTATCTCAAATGATGAGCTTATATTGAAAATCAACGAGGTCTCTAAATGCATTTCAAAATAATTGGCATCAATCACAGGCTTAAAAATTCACAAAAGTCAAAAATTAAAAAGAAATTCATGAAAAATAAGATCCACTAAATCTTTGAGATTGACCATATCAGTGTCCTCATGATTGACTAAATAACTTTTAACATGACCAATTATGACTAGAAACATGCCAATTGACAGAAATTAATCTAATGAATTTTTTTTAAGTACCTGGGTAACAAAGCTCAGAGCAAGTCCTCCTCTCCCTGCTCTTGCAGTCCGCCCAACACGGTGGATATAATCCTCTGTATCCCTACAAGAATTAGGGAGGTTTTGAGAGTGTTGGAAAATATAATACCACCAAACAATCTTGCAACACACACACACCCCAGGAATAATGCATTACCTAGGGATGTCATAATTTAACACAAGATCAACTGTTGGAATATCTAAACCACAACTGGCAACATCAGTTGCAATTAAAACAGGGACCTGTCCAGACTTGAATTCACGTAATGCAGAAAGCCTCAAAAACTGGGATTTCAAAGAGTGCAAAGCTGCAACCTCTAAATCAAGCTGTTCAAGCAGCAAACTCAGATGCTCACAACCCCTGTTCATTCAAAGAAAAATCAGGTCAGGTCCAAAGAACCATGTAATATTTGCAATCAAGTGAATGGGAAGCAACAAATAAAACAAACAGTAAGAAACCTCAGAAAAAAAGCTACCAAACAAGTCATGTTATCATACCAGTAACTGCCAAAAGAATGTATCGAATTATTGTTATTTTCGTGCGGTACAAATGCAATGCTTCTTCATTCTTAACTCAAGGTAAGAGAAGGGGGGAAGTGGGCAATGATTTCACCCCAAATATTTGCAACAGTGAAAAGGTGTAAAATACTATGCTTAATTTCTTCAACCCTACTAAGTCTAAGATAGAAAATTACTTCACAATAAATCATCCATCAAAGACACATGATCACACCTTACAATATTACAAACTATTTGACCAAGTTACAAAATACAAAGAACGACTGCATCATGCTCTAGTTCTACCAAATGTCCAAATCAACACAAAACGAGTATGCAGATAACTATGAAATTCTTGAGATTTATATTAAATATATACACACACACACACACAGAAACACATATACCTGCAGGTTGAGACAAAAATTATAGCTGATCGAACACCCATTTCTTCCCGCTTGTTTAGTATGTGCAGCAAATACACATCCTTCATACTCTCAGCGATTGAGAGATACTGTTGTCTCAGAGATTCCACTGTTTTAAAACCTTCATATGCAGCATAGAAATAAGCCTTATTTGCTGATAGTTCCAACGACTTTTTTAAATAATCTGTCATGGTTGCAGAAAATAGTAAAGTCTGCTTGTTCCTTGGCAAGCACTGAAAAATAACTCGTAATTCTGCTTCAAAATTAACACCCAGCACCTGGTCTGCTTCATCCAATACTAGAAACTGCAAAAAGGCTTTCTATTAGGGGAAAATGCAAACCGATAAGTAAAAGACCTACTTTAAAGTTCAAATGGGACCTTAAAACCACTAGAGGTAGAGATCGACCCCATAAGGCAAGGAGTAAGGAGGAAACCCAACGGGGATTACATAAAGTCATCACTTTCATACTTCTATAATAAACTGAAGGCTAAAGCTAACTCTCATTAGTACTATTCAAGCAAGACACCAAGACCACAATTATGGCAAGTTGTCAAAATACAAATATTTTATAAATAACAATTTATTCTAAGAACATCACTCACCATGCAAGGACTAAACCCAACACACTAACCATGAGATAAATCACAAATTAATAATTAGAGAAACAATAGAAATAAAAAAAAAAGTCACAAGATGAAAAATAACCTTCGTCTTGGAGAAAACAGCAGGAATATCAGGATCTTCCTCAATAAGAACCTTAATCCTTCCGGGAGTAGCAATCACAACGTGTGGCCTCTGCATCAGACCCCGGGCCTGGGTTATCATATCCATACCACCAACAATCACGGAGCACCGCAGTCCCAATCCTGAGCCGAGAGCCCGAAATTGTTCAGCCAACTGGTACGCTAGCTCGCGACGCGGAGTCACTACCAATGCAAACACTCCAAATGGGTCGTCTGCAAGGTGGTGGAGAATAGGAAGAGCAAAAGCTGCAGTCTTGCCACTCCCCGTCTCAGCCAAGCCCATCACGTCCTGGCCAGCAAGGATTTTGGGGATGCAATGGTGCTGTACAGGAGTTGGCCTCTTCATCCCAAGCTCCTTGCAGGTATTGACAAGCCACTCTGCTAGGCCGAGGTCAGCAAAAGTCACGTGGGCAGGGGTTGGATTGGAATTGAGTTCCTTTTCAAATACCTTTCCGCCAGCAGGGGTATTCAAGGGTGGAGGTTCCTGGTTGGCAGCCGTTTCTAGGGCTGGTTCCTTTTTCTTCTTTTTCCTAGCAAATAATGGGAAGTTCTCGTCGACATGAATAATTTCCTCCATGACTGAATCTCTATCAGCCAAGGCCTACGAAACACATTACGGAGAAATTACTCTTCAAACAATTTATAAGTCTCTCTTACAACAAAGGCAAAAAAAAAAAAAAAAAAAAAAAAACAATAAATAAGCTCATATCAGAATTCAGAAGCTTTGAATCGGAATCAGAATACAGATTCAGATGCATAAAATTAGACTTTCTAACATACAGATTCTAACATCTATAAAAACTGAAAATTAAGGCAGTATTGATTAAAAAAGAAATTAAAAGAAACATACAGTTTGACGTCAGGAGTGGCATATATAATCAGTACCCAAGTAACAGTTCAGCGTTCGGCGGGCGTCAAGCGGCGACCAGCGAATACAAGCCTCTGGTTGTGTTTCTAGTTCCTACTTTACAAAAGAGAAAGAGACACGGGCTTAGGCTTAATCATCATTTGGGCTCAAATTTAAAATCCTAGTCCCAAATATTACTTTTAAAAAAAATAATAAATAAATTGTTGTATATAATAATACAAGTCTATCGATTGAATGTATATTTTATTATGTATATAATAAATAGTATAGTGATGAAATAAATGAAGAGGGATATGGAAGATAACAATGCAGTATTACAATGGGGAAGTATTAATTTCTCTATCTACTCATTGAACCAAATGCATGAATATTTATACAGCTTTATAGCGAATGTGGACAGACGACATTGTTGACTTATGAAACGTCGATAGATGATAAGTCCATTAATTCGGTTGGATAGACATTCACGTTTTTCCTGAGTTTTCAACACTCCCCCTTGAATGTCTTCAATACAAAGAATATGCCTCGTTAAAACCTTACTAGGAAAAAACCCAGTGGGAAAAAATCCTAGTGAAGGAAAAAGAGTACAGTATTCTTGTATCCAGTGCTCCCCCTGATTTGGACATTATTTTAAATCTCGAAGCCGCCGCATTCCAATTTTCTTCACGAGCTTCTCGAACATTGCAGTCGGCAATGCCTTGGTAAATAGATCCGCCAAATTATTTTCTGATCGAATTTATTGTACATCGATTTCACCATTCTTTTGAAGATCATGAGTGTAGAAGAATTTTGGTGAAATATGCTTCGTTCTATCTCCTTTGATATAACCCCCTTTCAACTGGGCTATACAAGCCGAATTATCTTCAAATAAAATTGTTGGGGGCATTTGTGGTTCATTGATTAAACCACAACTCTTCAATATATGTTGAGTCATTGACCTCAACCAAACGCATTCTCGACTTGCCTCATGGATTGCTAATATTTCGGCATGATTAGAAGAAGTAGCAGTTAGAGTCTGCTTCATTGACCTCCAAGAGATAGCAGTTCCACCACACGTGAAGATATAGCCTGTTTGAGATTTGGCTTTGTGTGGGTCTGACAGATAACCTGCATCGGCATAGCCGATTAACTCATGTCGAGAGTCATTTGGGTAAAATAACCCAAGGTCAACTGTTCCTTGGAGATAGCGAAGAGTGTGCTTTATGCCCTTCCAATGTCGTTGAGTAGGGCAAGAACTGAATCTTGCAAGTAAATTGACTGCAAACGCGATATCAGGTCGCGTACTGTTTTCGAGATACATTAAAGCGCCAATTGCGCTTAAATATGGCATTTCTGGGCCAAGTTGCTCGTCATTATCTTCTTTTGGCCTAAATGGATCATTTGCAGGATCAAGTGCCCGAACGACCATTGGATTATTTAGTGGATGAGCATAATCCATTCGAAATTGCTTTAATACATTTTGGGTATAAGCTGATTGATGAACAAATATGCCGTTTTCCAAATGCTCAATTTGTAGGACAAGGCAAAATTTCATTTTCCCGAAATCTTTGATTTCGAACTCCTTTTTCAGATATTCGACTGCCTTTTTCAACTCTTCAGCAGTTCCAATTAGATTTAAATCGTCAACATAGACTGCGACGATCACAAATTCTGACCCATTCTTCTTTATAAATACACAAGGACTGATAGGGTCATTTGTATAACCTTCCTTTATCAAACTTTCACTGAGACGGTTATACCACATTCGGCCAGATTGCTTGAGCCCATACAACGATTTTTGTAATTTGATGGAATAAGTTTCTTTAGGTTTTGAGTTGCAAGACTCAGGTAGTTTAAACCCTTCAGGTATTTTTATATAAATATCATTTTCCAATGAGCCATATAAATATGCAGTAACAACATCCATCAGCCTCATTTCGAGATTTTCTCGTACTATTAGGCTCATTAGATACCTGAATGTTATTACATCCATAACTGGGGAATATGTTTCCTCAAAATCAATTCCCGGTCGTTGTGAAAAACCTTGGCTACAAGCCTTGCCTTATATTTGGCAATTTCATTATTTTCATTTCTTTTTCTCACAAACACTCATCTGTAGCCAACAGGCTTCACATTTTTTGGTGTTTGGACAATAGGGCCGAATACTTTTCGTTTATTCAGTGAATCTAGTTCAGACTGAATCGCATCTTTCCATTTTGGCCAATCATTTCTTTTCCGACATTCTTCAACTGATCTTGGTTCAGGATCCTCGTTATTTTCCATTACATCGAGTGCAACGTTGTATGCAAAAGCATTATCAACGTTTGTTTCTTTTCGGTTCCAACATTTCCCAGTATTGATATAATTGAAAGAAGTTTCAATAACTTTATTTTCATCTGGGTGAATATTTTCAGGTTCAACCTTTTCGGAGGTTGAATCAATTCCTCCTTCGGGAGTATCATCGGTGATTGATTTATCACCTATATGGATAATTTTCTTCTGTCGTGGATTTTTATCCTTGGAACCCAAAGGCCTACCACGTTTCAGGCGTGCAGTAGATTCATTTGCACTCAGAATATGCCCTTCTGGGACATTTATATTGGCTGGTGCATTTGCTGCATCATTTATATATGATTTTGTAACTTTAGCAGCATCATTAAAAGCATCAGGTAATTGATTTGCAATTCCCTGCAAATGCACAATTCTTTGAACTTCAAGTTCGCATTGCCTTGTACGAGGATCAAGAAAATCAAATGGATTTTGCCAAGATATTTCCTTTTTCAGTTGATCATTTCCTCCCCCTAATGTCGGGAATTGAGTTTCATCAAAATGACAATCTGCAAATCTTGCAGTAAATAAATCACCCGTTTTTTGCTCAAGATATTTAATAATCGAGGGTGATTCATACCCGGCATATATGCCCAACCTTCTTTGAGGTACCATTTTTGTGCGTTGTGGTGGCGCAATCGGTACATAAACCGCACACCCAAAAATTCGCAAGTGGGATATATTGGGCTCCTTTCCAAACACAATTTGTGTAGGGGAGTAGCTATGATAGCTTGTCGGCCTTATTTTCACAAGTGCGGCTGCATGCAATATAGCATGTCCCCAAGCAGAAACAGGGAGTTTTGATTTCATTAACAAGGGTCTTGCAATTAATTGTAATCGCTTAATAAATGATTCTGCCAGACCATTTTGCGTGTGCACATGAGGCACAGGATGTTCAACAGTAATTCCAATCGACATGCAGAAATCATCAAATGCATGTGATGTATATTCTCCAGCATTATCAAGGCATATTTTCTTTATCGGATGATCTGGAAACTGTGCTCGCAATTTTATAATTTGTGCAAGTAATCTTGCGAATGCCAAATTGCGAGTTGATAATAAACAAACGTGTGACCAGCGTGATGACGCATCAATTAATACCATAAAGTACTTGAAAGGTCCACACGGTGGATCAATAGGTCCACATATATCGCCTTGAATTCTTTCTAGGAATGTAGGGGATTCAATTCCCACTTTTACTGGAGATGGTCTGGTTATCAATTTCCCTTATGAACAGGCTGCACAATTGAACTCATTTGGGTTCAATATCATTTGCCTTTTCAATGTATGGCCATTTGAATTTTCAATAATTCGTCTCAGCATTACACTGCCAGGATGCCCAAGTCTATCGTGTCAGGTAATAAATTCACTAGTAGCTTTCAAGCCTACTAGGTTATGTATTTCTGCGGCACATATTTTTGTGTAGTATAAGCCAGAGGAGTAACATGACAATTTTTCATTCACAATTTTTTTGCCATTTTCAATTCGAGTTATCAAAAGATACTTGTGATCTGCCTCTTTTAAAGTTTCAATGTGATATCCATTTTTTCGAATATCATTGAAGCTCAATAAATTTCTTCGAGCTTTGCGTGAGAACAAGGCATTTTCAATTGCCAATTTTGTCCCTTCAGGGAGAAATATAACAGCTCTACCGGAGCCTTCAATGCATTTTGCATTACCGCTTATAGTTTTCACTGCGGTCTTTTCCAATTTTAAATTGGAGAAATAGCTTTTGCTTTTTAAAATGCTATGCGTTGTTGCACTGTCAATGAGGCAGATATCATCTCCGACTTTTGAATTTCCAGCATCCATTTCTTTACAAGAATATAAGAAAATTATTAAACATCAGCAATATAAATATTATTAATGCAAAAACATATTTATATTATACATGGATAATAAAAGGAAAGTACAAGATATCATTATTTATATTAAACAGGAATTATAAAAGACAAGTACAAAATATATATAGCTATATAATATATTATTTATTAACAGTATCTGGCTCAACAAAATCATCAGCTTCCAGGTGCGTGATATTATCATTTAATATATCATCATATGTATCATCGTGGGCATTATGGTGTGCTTCAACACGTGGTCTTTCTTTTCGTTTCGATGCCTGATACAGTTCAGCTAAGTGTTTAGCTGTGTGGCATGTTTGAGCCATATGGCCTTTAATTCCACAACGATCACAAATTTCATCATTTTGTTTATGCTTTCTTGCATAATTTCTTTGTTGTGGTTTGTAAGGCCTTCTGGTATCATATCTGCGATTTTGCTCAAATCGAGGTTTATTTCGATAATTATTTTGACGAGATGATTCACCTCTGCCTCGATTGTGATACCGGTTTCGGCCACGATCATCATTTTGATTTTTAAAGTGCCCACGATCACGCACATATTTCGATGATTGAGCCGAGTTCACCTCAGGGAACGGTTTTGCACCTGCGGGCCTAGATTCATGATTTCTCAACAACAATAGGCTATTTTGTTCAGCCAATAATAAGCAGGTGATAAGATCAGAATATCTCTGAAAACCTTTTTGACGGTATGTCTCATTCAATACTGAGTTTTTAGCATGAAACATAGAATACGTTTTTTCAAGCATTTATGCTTCAGATATCTTTTGCCCACATAATTGCAATTGGGCCGTAATTTTTAACACAGCGGAATTATGTTCCCGGACTGTTTTGAAGTCCTGAAGTCTCAGGTTTGTCCAGTCATCAAGAGCTTTTGGAAGCACCGTCTTTTTAAGATTATCATATCTTTCTTTCAGCTTTTCCCACAATGCCAGTGGGGATTCCACAGTCACGTACTCCATTTTAAGTGCCTCTTCGATATGATGGCATAAGAAAATCATGGCTTTTGCCTGATTCTGATGGCTAGGATTTTTCCCTTCAGCAATAGTATCTTCCAGACCCATTGAAGTAAGATGCATTTTCACATCTCGGGCCCAGGACATATAATTGCTTCCTTCAACGGTTAAGGGAGCAAATTCCTGCTTTGCAAGGTTAGCCATAATCTTATTGAAAGTTTTGGAATAAGAAATTATACCTCAAATTCTGGTAACTCGGGCAGAGTCTCCTCGTGCTGATAACGTGTTGTATATAATAATACAAGTCTATCGATTGAATGTATATTTTATTATGTATATAATAAATAGTATAGTGATGAAATAAATGAAGAGGGATATGGAAGAGAACAACGCAGTATTACAATGGGGAAGTATTAATTTCTCTATCTACTCATTGAACCAAATGCAGGGATATTTATACAACTTTATAGCGAATGTGGACAGACGACATTGTTGACTTATGAAACGTCGATAGATGATAAGTCCATTAATTCGGTTGGATAGACATTCACGTTTTTCCTGAGTTTTCAACATAAATAAATAAATAAATAAATACTACGCAATTTCTTATTTTTAAGTGTCAAAACTTAATTGACACTATGGAATGGCAATTATGTTTATCACCGTCCCGAAACCAATAGAAGTATATTTTGGGGATCTCCATCCGATCGCCAGGCTTCCCCGATCCTGTGGGGGAACCAATAAGAAAAAAAAACAGTTAAGATTACACAATTATATTTACAATCACAGAAAACAAAATGGGGTTTTACACAATTACACATACAATCATAGACGAGGAAGTGAGGTGTCGACTTACCGGTGTTGCGACTGGGTAGAGGTGGCGAGTGGCTTCCGGCCGCCGGCACAGCAGCGGTGAGCAGCGTACAAGAGCGACCTGCAAGCGACGGTGAACGGCACTAGGAGGGCGACTGCGATCGGCGGTGGCTGGTGCTGCTGCCAATGTTGTTTCCATGTGGTGCTGGTGCTGGTGCTGGTGCCGTGCAATGGAGCAATGCTGCAGAGTTTGTGAAGAAATTGAGCAGACGCAGAGCGAAGATTGAAGGGGAGGTCTAGTAGTTTTGATAAGTTTTGTGTTATTGGATTTGAGCTTCATTGGGCTTATGGGGTAATCAAATAATAATAATAAGGGCTTCTTACACTTGGGACCCTATCAAAAACTAAAGTTAGAGTCAAAGACCCCCTTTACAAACATATCACAACAAAGGACCCCTATTAACATTAGTTAAGCAAATATCGTTTAACTAATTTAATCACAAGTGAGAAAATCCTAAAATACCCTCTTGAAATGGAAAATACTAATTCACCCTCATATGCCCTACTCCAAGTCTCCAACGTTCAATCGATCGACTCCATCGTGATTTTGTATTCTGCTCTTCCCGCGATTTCACTGTAGAAGGGCGGTGGCGACTGTTTCACGCCGGACGATGGGAAGGAGGACGCGCACGACGGCAAGAGAAGGTGGATGTGGACGACGCTCCATCGGGATTTTGTAATCTGCTCTTCCAGCTAGGGCTTATTGGAGTAAGGAGTTCAATCTTTGTTTATTAGGTTTTTTTTGTTAGTATTGTGTTCATTGCTTGTGTAGAGTGGAAACATGTCTTTATTTGTTTGCTTGTTTGTTTGTGACAGTTTATTTACATTAGAATGTGAATGTGATAATTTTACTTATCGGGTTATTTGATATATTTGATAGGTAATGTGAAATCATTGAATGGTAATATTGTTTTGTTTGCATTTTGTAGAAAAGAGAATGAGCAATAGTAGTAGCAGCTTTACCGTTCTCGGGATTTTTCAGTATAACGATGAGAAGTGCCCAATCTCTATAAGCAATGAGACTACGGTGAATGATGTGCATATGGAGATGATAGAACGATGGCCAAATTTTGATCCTCTGTTATACAATCTCAAATATGAAGCCCCCGGTGATAAGTTGCTTGTAACAATAAGAACGGACAATGACATTAAATTGATGATTCAATATCACATGCTAACAAATGTACATTTGTGCAATGTGATAGCCATGTCCAAGGGGTCGCCGGAGAAGAGGAGAAGGTATGATTTGTTTTATGCTTATTTTATATCATTCATTTTGGCACATCAACAATGGGTAGAATGACAAAGGGATCTTTTACGTAGGGTTGAAGATGCATGTGATTTTGAAAACCCGGATGAAATGGCTTTGGTGAGAGAGAGGCTTTGGGTGGACGGTCGGGAGGCATTGAGCGCATTTAAGGAAAAGGGCAAATATTCGAAAATGTTGAGCATTTTCGTCGGGTTTTTAGGACATATTGCGTTGCCACAAACAAAGGGTTTAGATACGTGAAGAATGGGAAGAACAATGTTATCGCGAGATGTACGGTGGAAGAATGTGGGTGGCGTGTGTATGCATCGTATCATACGTCGGATGAGACATTCGGCATTCGGACTTGTACCCTACAACATACTTGCGGAGTTAACCGTATAATGGATACAAATCATCCACAAGCCACATCTAACTGGGTCGCTAGTATGATTATGGATGAGGTGAGAACTGATCCGGCATATAGGGCAAGACAAGCTATTGATGATATAAAGATTGGTTATGGCGTACATATACCCTACCATAAAGCTTGGATGGGGAAAGAAATAGCATTGAGAGAAATACATGAGAAAGACAAGGATTCATTCAATAGATTAAAGGGTATGTGCCAAGCCTTCAAGGATTCGAATCCCGGTACTATTGCCGATTTTGAGATATTCCCCGACACAAACAAGTTCCACCGGACCTTTATTTGCTTGGGCGCGTGCATGCGGGGATTCTTGGTTGGATGCCGTCCAATTTTGTTTCTTGATGGCACACACATAAAGACAAAGTGGAAAGGGCATGTGCCTGCGGCCATAGGGCAAGACGGGACAATGGCATATTCACCGTAGCATTTGCAAGTGCGCATTTTGTTTATGCATAAATATTTTGTTACTTTATGCATATATAAGTTTATATGGTATTTAATTTTCTATGTTTTGTAATGGTTGATGGTGAGACCAACGAGAGTTGGGGATGGTTTTGTCAGAAATTGCGTGGAGCCATTGAAGCACAAAGAGAGGACTTCGATTTTGAGAAGCTTGTTTTATTCATGGATAGGCACCCGGGGCTTATAAACGCAAAAAGAGATGTATTCCCACAAAGTTTGCATGCAATATGTCTACGTCATTTAATAGAGAATTTTAAAACTGATGTATGTATCCCATTTTAAAATGGGGCTGTTTGGATGACAGCATATTTATCAGCATATAGCATATTGGAAGAGCATATTGTCTCACAGTTCTCTCTCCGAATCTGCTATCTGCTAGCGGATCCGCTGACTCCCAAACATCCCCAATATCATAGTAACTCGGGATTCTTATTGAATTGAATGGTTTGTTTGATGCATTACGTGTACTTGATTGTAACAGGTGTTGTCTTCATTTCCTGTACACAACAAAAATAAATGGGCTAACATTTTCCAGTTGGCTGCAAAAATCCGTCCATGCATCCGACTATGAAAAATACATGAAGAAGATATTTGATACATTTAAGGAACCTGTCAAGATGTTCGTTGCACATTCCCGTCCGAAACGGTGGGCCATTGCGTTCTTCCCGGGAATGAGATGGGGTGTTTTAAACAATAATGTGGTTGAGAGTTGGAACTCATGGATAAAGATTGCAAGAGGTCTACCACCAGCTGCCATGGTGGATTTGATAAGATTGAAAGTTATGACAATGATGTGTGATAGAAGGCAGGAGTCGGCGGGATGGTTCAAAGATATGTGTCCTAGAATAGAAAGAAAACTACAAGCTAATTTGGACAAGTCGAGGTCATTGATATGTGTTAGGTCGAATGCCGGATTGTACGAGGTGCGGGATGAGTTGTCGAGGATGGTAGTTGATCTCAACAAACGGGAGTGCTTGTGTAAACAATGGCAAATCCGTGGTTATCCCTGTGCCCACGCCATGATTTGCATTTCGGACATGCACGTCTCTGCGTACGATTACGTGGATCCTTACTACAGTGTTGAAATGTTTCGTAAGGCGTACGAAAATGCTATCTACCCCATATCTATGATACACGAGGAAGAAGCAATGGTGGAGGCGACCGACACAGTTCAACCCCCCGACGTGCGTTCGCAGCCGGGGCGACCGAAAACAAAACGCATCCCCTCCCAAACCAGTGGGGGTCGTGGGAAATGTGGTTTATGCGGTTTGCCTGGCCACAACGTACGTACGTGCAAGAACCCGCGAGTTTCTAGAGTTTCTAAGTAGGTTATGTGGACATGTCCATTTTTGTTGGTTAATTGAAGCACAAACACTTGATTGCCATATATTTTTTATGGTTTATTTTTGCAAGTGCAATGTGGACATATTGGAAGTTGAAGTTCTTGATGTTGGATTATATTTTTTATGTTTGCTTATGGTTCTATGTGATGATGAATGTTGGTATGTTGTTTTGGTTTGATAATGAAATTGTGGTGGCATTAATCAAAGAACCTGGTAAAGTGTCTATTCCTAACGTGGTAAAGTGGTATGTGAAAATCTGGTAAATCTATAGAACATATATGGTAAAGCATTATTGACTGCGAAGGGACGACCGTCCGATCACCCCCCAGGCCCGTGTGAGCCATTTACTGAGAGGGGACGGTCCATACGGACCGTCTTGTGACTGTCCCGAACATTCTGAGTCAAAACAGAAGATTGAGGACGGTCCTGATGGTAATGGGCCGTCCCATTGGCGTCCCAAGGTTCTTTGTCAAACAGGAGCATTGGGACGGTCCTGGGGTGAGAGGGGACGGTCGTCCCTTGGGCCGTGCGTAGCTTTTTGGAAAACAGAGTGTGAGAGACGGTTGTTTGAAGGACGGTGCTTCTCCCGTGCAAAAAGTACTTATATTTTCTTCGGTAAATCGTACACAGTAATGTGGTAATATATCTACATTATATGGTAAATTATATACAATAGGCATAGTAAATCAACAACACTAGATATTGTAAATCACATTAAGTATTGTGGTAAAACTCTTATCCATTATGTGGTAAATATGAACTATAAATTTCATCCACCAATACCGTGTCTAGTAATTCATCAACTATATGTGGTAAATCTGTACAATATATGTGGTAAATTATCTGCATTATGTATTGTAAATCTACTATATGTAGTTGGTCACACTGTATGTGGTAATTCATATACACTCTATGTGGTAAATCATTTAAACTATCTCTGGTAAATGTATCCCATATAAATGGTAAATCAGAAGAATGAGTGTGGTAAACCAGAAGAATGAGTGTGGCAACCGCTTCGTTCGAGTGTTTATGTTGAAAACCAAAGTCATTATTATGTTTAAATGAATAATGTATTCTTTTATTATTTCAATTCATTACAATTATGGTAATTCATCCGATATGTGTGTACGAAAACCAAGAATCATGTATGTATATAGTTGAAAGAAGATTTTTACTTCATATCTCACATTCAAATTATTACTATTTACTACATATGTAAGATTAATCATGTATGTTTAATGTTTAATGTTTAATATGTATGTAAGATTAATCATGTATGTATGTAAGATAATCATGTAAGAAACTTGTATGTTTAATGTTTAATGTTTTCTACTACCTTGTTGACCACACACACTTTTAGGTTTTTATATATTTCACCATATTGATATACCAAACCACTAAACAAGGTTTACCAAGCCAATGGGATATTGATTTACCAAATAGTCACTGTGGTTTACCAAGCGAATAGAATATTGATTTACCAAACCACTCAACAAGGTTTACCAAGCGAATGGAATATTGATTTACCAAACCACTCAACAAGGTTTACCAAGAGAATGGAATATTGATATACCAAACCACTCAACAAGGTTTACCAAGCCCATGGGATATTGATTTACAAATACTCACCGTGGTTTACCAAGCGAATGGAATATTGATTTACCAAACCACTCAACAAGGTTTACCAAGCGAATGGAATATTGATTTACCAAACCACTCAACAAGGTTTACCAAGCGAATGGAATATTGATATACCAAACCACTCAACAAGGTTTACCAAGCCAATGTGATATTGATTTACCAAATACTCACTGTGGTTTACGAAGCGAATGGAATATTGCTTTACCAAACCACTCAACAAGGTTTACCAAGCAAGTGGAATATTGATATACCAAACCACTCAACAAGGTTTACCAATCCAATGGGATAAATATTTACCAAATAACTCACCAAGGTTTACCAAATACTCACAAAGGTTAACAAATCCAAGTTGGCTTCGGACGGACGAGGGACGACCGTCCGCAACATTACCAGGACCGTCCAACATTGCTGTTGGTGTCCTGTGCCTCGGGACGGTCGTCCCACGACCGTCCTCTACCCTACCAGGACCGTCCACCAGTAATGTTGGCGTCCTGTCGTCCGGGACGGATGTGGGACGACCGTTCTTGGCACTGCCAGGACCGTCCGTTATGAAATTAGGAGCCTGTGATGAGGGACGGGGAGGGGACGGCCGTCCGGCTTCATAAAATTTATCACACTCCTTGTATCATTATGTGCTTTACCACAAGCACCAAATAGAGTTTACCCCACTATTTGGATGCTTTACCATTTATCCTATATGTTTTTTACCAAAATATTTTTGTAGTGTCTTTGCCACAAATACTATATCATGTGCTTTCTTGAACACATCAACAACCAAATACACATAATGGATCAACAATCATAATCCACCAACATCCAAACTTAAATTCCATAATTCGATGGACTTGGTTCACATACACCATATCACCACATCTAATAGTCAAAATGAATTTTCTTCAAAAACATCTAAATGTACTACACAAATTACTCAATAGACAAACAATTCAAGTCTTTGAAAATAATAACTTCCCATCCAAATCCATAATAAGTGCATATGCATAATATGCTCTCATAAATCCCATGGACTTGGTTTTGGCTTCATTCCAGAATTCCGGGCTATCTCGTGCATATGCCTCGCTCCATAGACATACGTGCACACCACAATCCATCGAACCTTCACTTTGTTCCCTACAAACTTTGTCCACGACCTCAGGCGACATTCTTATGCCCCACATATTGCAGCACGCTGACAGGAAATTTACCTACCACAAATGGCACAACACAATATAATTAAATCAACTTGCAAACGAATTAATCCATACACGTTTTTTATATTATAAGGAAACTTACTATCTTCTTTCTCCTTGTCTTCGTCCGAGGATCTGTCCAATTTAGGGAATTCAGACTATACACCATGCCAACCTCAATATCGAGAACCACCAAGTACCAATGAAAAAGTGCATAATCGTTTATCGGGCAGACGATGTACTTTATAGTACTTTCCTTGATGCCATTAATTTTCCTTAACTGCGACCCACAAAACCCCACCATATGATTTAAGAATTCTTCACACTCAAGCTGGGTCCAATCCATCTTGTCCGTTGGGTAATGTGTGCGCATCACACTCTCAATGTTTTGCTGAAAATGAATTAAGAGACCAAATTAAACATGTAATCTCTTTGTAGACGATCAACAACATTATATAATAAATATCCTCACCGTGGTCAGCGTGCTCAAGCAGACCGCACGAGAAGAGAAACCATACAATTCTTGGTATTGAACCGACACAGTGAGTTGTAGGACGACATCGATGATAGTTCCGGATAGGGGCTCATTCATCAACAAATTGATCACATCAGATACATGCACCGAAACACCCTCCCCTCCCACACAATCTTTCTACAAATTCAAAATGTATAACACAATCAACACCACAAAAGTACGATGCATTATCATTATAACTAATAAGCATGTATATTATTATTTACCCATGCATGTCGCCGTCTATGAACCTGTCCAGTAACCCCCTTTTCGCTGCATCTATTTCGTCCCGCCCGGACCAATCACGTCTCCCCTTGTGCGCCTCAACAAAGGCGTCATCCCCAATAGATGCTATATCCAAGTCATCGACATCAAACTACGAAATTCAATAGTACCATATTAGCTTATTTAATTAATAACTATTTCGAATAAATAGTTATAACATAGTAGACAACTTACCGGTTCTTCCAATGTCCCTCCTACCGGTTCTTGTAATGTTCGTGGTCGCCTTTTCTTTTTCTCCGGTCTTGGGGACGTCTTCGGATCAGTGTAATCAGGGTCCATCTTCTTCGGTTTCCGATCCCTCCTACTTTGGACATTCTTCACCAAGGACGAGGGACTCTTGTTGTCCGCCTTTGGCACGACCTCCTCTTGCCTTTCATCCCCCGTCTCGTCCTCCTTCTTCCCCTCATCTACATTTTCCTCGGATCCCTTCACACTCTGTCCTTCTTTCTCGGTCCCCATTCCGGCCTTCATTTCCACATTATCTATCATCACCGGCAATTCTTCTTTAATAGCCTCATCCACAACCATCAACGCCACATCTTCCAATCCATGGCCATCCCCCAATACTCCGAACTCCCCCTGAATTGCACATTGCTCTTCTTCCCCCCCTTCTTCCTCCTCCTCATCCTCCATTCCGAAATCCCCCTGATTTGCACTTTGCTCTTCTCCCCCCCCCCCCCCTCTTCCTCCTCCTCATCCTCCGATACCTTCATGTAGACAACCAAGATTTTTTCAATACGAACAACAACATTGTAAGAGCATCTAGGAAAAAAACAAAAATTTAAATCCACAATTCAACATACCACCGCTAACACCCTAGCGGGCTCACACAACATCTTCTCCTCTGCCAATGGCATAAGCCTCACCACATCATTGCGAATCACCTCCCGTAATTCTTGCCGACATACTTCAATCTTCCCGCTTCTGTCAACCTATCTCGTAATCCTTGGAAATTTTACGACATTGATTGGCTTGCCAAACTTTGGCACCCTCTCATAAAACCATGCATACAATTACATAAACTCTAGGTTAGTTCCACATTATAGAATACATAAACACCAATATTAGTTCTAACAAACTTACCAAAAGCCCCACAGTGCAACCGCTCACATATGAGGATATACCCTCCACAAATCCTGTCATGGACTCGAGCAAATATGAGTATACAGCCGGTCCCTAAGCATACTCCCCCAGAATAGTTGTATCCTCAACGTAGTGCCATAAGTACTTAGGCGTTGTGTACCCGGTGGTGGGAAATAATAGACAGTTAAACACGATCAATGCATACAAGCTTGCATACTCCTCAGGACTGCACCTCTCATTGCCCTCCACTACTCCGGCCCAATCCCGTAGAGCCTTCGCAATTTCATTCCTTTTAACATCCACACACCTGCCTTCGAAGAACTTCTTCGATATATTCGGATCGTGCTCCAACCTCTTGTCCACATGATGTCCTGAGTGCCTCAAACCAAGCACCAAGGAAAACTCACGAGCACTAAACTTTACTCTAATGCCATTGCCCACTACAAAGCTCTGCGTCGCCGGATTAAATATTTCTAGGAGGGCTTGAAAGCGTGGGAGGAATGTACTCTCTTTGCTCACCTTTGTAAAATGGTCAAATCCGGTCGCCTCTATCGCCTCTCTTTGTCGTACCGACCACCGGACCTCCACATCTTCCACAATTTCCCGTAAATATTTCGCAGAACACCGAGGAGCTTGCATTTTTTGTCATTCAAACCACCTAGTCATAAATACATGAAACCATCATTTAACAATAAATCAATTAACACAACAATGTCTTCCACAATATGCAAAACACTATATTGATTAATTAACACGACAATTACTTCCAAATTTGAGGCTTTTAAACCAATATAACTATTCTATCATTTCGTCGAACACATTATGTGCGAACTACGTTCACATACCTAATTACAACATTCAAAATCACTTCCCCTTCCCCAAATTCTACATATCAACACAAACTTCCCCTTCCCCTTCCCCAAATTCCAACACAAATCACATTAACTTGTACTTCAATTGAAATTGCAATATTAAAATCACACAAATACCTCACTAATAGAATAACCTAACTCAATATTCAACCAACGATCCATGAACAAACCAAATAAACAAGATGTTAAAAACTGTGCGATGTTAAAAACTGTACCCGCACTACCACCTTCGTCGGCCTCTTCGGTTTGAGCCCTCCTCCTCTTCGGTGCCATTTGGGTTTTCAATCGGCCAAAATTGCTACCTAGGTCTTCTAGTGCTCTACCGTTTCTCCCTCTCTAGACACGGCCAAAATCCCTCTCTCGACCTAGGTTTGAGCTCTCCCTCTTCTCCGGTCAAAATCGCGTGTTGGAGCTCTCTCCGGTCTTCAAAATGCTGCTGCTTCCTTGCTCGGTGTCTCTCCAACTCAACTTCGTCCTCCTCTGTTTGTTTCTCTTGCTCGCGCGCGGGGTTCGTTTCTTTTGTGTTGTGCGATTTTTTTGAATTAATGAGGTTGGTTTAATTTGTAATCTGTTTAGGGGAATAAGAGGGGGAGTGATGTATGAGTCAAAGTTGGAAAGGGGTCCCTATGTGTAAGAAATTGGAAATGGGTCTTTTATAAATTCAAACATAAATAAGGGGGGCCTTGACTCTAATTTGCCCTAATAATAATCCCTTCGTCTATGATTGGGCTTATGTGCTGCAGTTTTGGACTTTGGAGGTTGGAAAAGTATTCTTCCTCTTTAAGTTCAATGTTCATTCCAGAAACTTGTATTCTCTGCTGCTGCAATTCCTTTGGGACCATTTCTATACATACATGATACATACTTCCTCCGTCTCGGTATAATTGTTACGTTTGACTTTTTGACACTATTCACTGTTTAAGTTTGATTCAAATTTTTATCATAGTTATGTAAGAAAAAATATAATCAATTGAGATCTTGTTAGATTCGTCTAATCTTGTACTTTTAGACAATCAAATTTTTATAATTTTTTATTGTACACAATTTAAGTTATTACTCGTTAAAAATGTGTATTGGCATACGTGCAGGGTGGGTCCGTGACAAAAATATTGAGACGGAGGTAGTATTTCATATTCCTTGAATGAAAATTATTTCAAAGCAACAATACATATAAGAGTAGATTCGTTTTATTGTTCCCATTTCTCAAGTGAAAGTGTGGTTAATCAAAAGGGGACACCCCTACTTTGTTGGATAGAAGTATTTTCAAAATCAAGCTGACCTTATTCAACTAGACTTCTTATGATCTAACATTGTTATCTTATTAGGCCATAAGGAGCACAATGTATGAACCTCTTAGCCAACTCATTTAGAGTACCAAGTGGCCTCATATGATCTTAACCAAACTCATTGGTTCTATGGGACTAATTCTCTATTTTAGCCACGCAACAGTCGAGACAAATAGACAATCTCAATCAACAGTCGAAAAAGGATAGTATTTCAGAAGCCATCATTTCCTACGATGGTAAAATCAAGTTGATCAAAATTTTGGTTACTGATTAATTGTTTTTTATTGGCATTTTCACAATTTCAGTCATGTGGTGGGATTCATTACACTTCAAATTTGATTAATGTACTAACATGGTAACTTTCATCCTATAAATACACTGTGACAATTCAAGTTGGTTACAGACATATCCCCCAAGTAAATCTTGGACATGCGTCATTTCAAGTGGGTTGTATAGTGTATATAATGCCAACAATAGTGCTTTTCTGTATCCAGTATCCAAAGTCCATTTGTAACTTGCGATGACATTTGTATTGGCAGGAATTGTAGTTTTTAAGCATTTCATCTGAGAGATAGATCCTGTAACTCATCCTGATTATAACACTATTTGTTCTGATTATAATTCATCCTGTTTTCTGCATTCCATAGGCCATGCTTTTGGCCACTGCTGAGCATTCTAGTAATAGACAGCCACTAGTCCCAAACCACAATAAGAATTAAGTTGAGCGTCACGCAAACCTCACAAAAAAAAAAAAAACTGTGAAATGGTTGTCCAGGCAACCATTATTTAAGGTCATCCCTTCTTGGTGTCCTAATCTGATACTACTAGTGAAAATTTGGGTAGGGACTTGAGCACCCATACTATAGTATTTCCTAAAGCATAGCATGATCCAAAACTTGTGCATAAACATTTCGTTAATGTTTATTTTGGATCAGCTTAGGCTTAGCTGTCGAATTCTGATGCAAGGTAAGACACAAAAGTGCAGAAATGGTAGTGTATCTCCCCTAGTGTGCGCTATTTGCTGTCTTGCAGCTTAAATTGGTAGTCTAAAGCCTAAAATGAGAATTTTGAGAATGAAAAGGTGTACGTTTGCAGAAAAAGAGGCGTAGAATTAGTGATCAGGTGACGGCTTATGAAGGTGGAAGAAAGAGCAGGGATCAAATTATTGGCATCTTACCTTGCCTTCTCACTATAAGAAATAAGTGAAACAGCTAAAATTACACACCTACAGTATACAAGAATATATATGTCATGCCAAACTCTAAAAACAATCCAAGTCTCAATAATCTCAATATGACAGCAACCAACATGTACAAATCTGCATAAAAGGATCATGATGCTCCAAAAATATGAATATATACCTTTCTAGCTTATTCCAAGAGTTTTCGGCTCAGTGTCTTCATGAATAGTACTGTCCTTGGGGCAGAGTGCTGGATGCCTAGGATGATTCCCTTACGCTTTCTCTTGTGCAAGGATAATTATCAGTTATAGACGCAAAAAAGAGAGCGTCTAAGCTCTACAGTGTTTGTCATTTGAAAACATTCACAAGTAGGTACTCAGCATAATGAGCCTGTTATTTATCAAGTAACAAGACTGAAACCTAAAACTGTTTACCAGAGAATAAAAAAAACAATAAAACAAAACTCGGTCTATCGATCTCATTTCTCCTAATTCCACATGAAATATAACATGCGCACAACATGGATCTACATAGGACTAGCAGGAGACCATCATTTCAGGCATTATCTTATAGAATTGTTTCCAAAGAAAAAGCATTAACAAAACTATAAGCGCTGTTGTGTTTGCTACTGGGAGATGGAAAATTCTGCTGTATAAAGTATGCTCATCAAGATACTTCTGCACTTGTTTCCTGATCCAACTCCTTGACAGCATTTATGAGGGCCCGAGTTCTGCCATTGAGAATCACGCCATTCTCCCTCATTTGCTCTAACACCTTTTCTGCAGTTTCCCAATCAGAAGCCTTTAGGCAGAGTGATTTGATCAGTTTATTGTACTCATCATGGGTTGGTTTAAGACCACAGTGCTTCATCTCCCCTAACAAACTCACAGCCTTGTCATACTGCTCGAGCTTGCAGAACCCACGGATGAGTGGATGAAAAGTGACAGGACTCAGTTGGGAGTGTGGGGTTTTGGCCTCATCAAAGATCTTACAAGCTTCCTCCATTTCACCACCCCTTGAATAACCGGAAATAATCAAGCTTTAAGCCTCTTTTCTGCATCAATTTTTTCATATTCATTGCTTCCTCCATGTCCGCGGCTTTGGCAAGACCACTAATCACACAATTGAATACTTCATTTCCAGGAGGCGGACCAGATTCAACCATCTCATAAAGTAACTTCTTTGCCCTGTAAACATCCTCAATCCAACACAGTTTCTTGATGACACTTGTAAAGGGCTTATTGCATGCTTTCGACTTCCAGATGAATATTCACTCAACATCTCCAAAGCCAAGGATGCTGTTTCTTTATCCTCTTCCGAGATCATTTCATTTTTAGCTCCTTTCTCAATTCTAGCAAGGGCTCTAATCAAGAAGGTGATGGTCGCTAGAGGAAGGTTAACATTCTTATCCATTGCGCACATATAAACCAAATGCACATCTTTTACCCTTCTTCCTCTGCACAAACATGATATTATCTCCCTTATTTTCTCAATATCTGGCAATTCATCAGCACTTAGCATCTTCTCACAAACTAAGCAAGCCCAGTCGTAGAGGGACCTCTTGCTTAGAGCTTTGAAAGTTAAATAAGTATGAATTAGCATCTAAAGGGGAACCAAGCTCCTCAAACTTATTGAAGACCTCAAAGCATGCTTTTGCTTTCCCTAACCTCGAAAATTCTGCTATCATCTCATTTAAAATTTTCGTGTTCACCACACCCTTCATCTTCTCCCCCATCTCCTTTATCAAATCCCACAACGCATACACTTGCAACTTCCTGTTCTCCAGGCATATTGCACTTACAAGAGCATCCAGCAATGGCGATGTCAATATAAACCCAGATTTCTTCATGACCCACTTGAAGAAACCGATCAAATTCTCCCCTGGAATAGACGGAGTCTGAAGTACCTGTAACACAAATTCTTCATCCAAAACCAAATCCATTCCTTCAAAATCAGATTCTAAAGACCCATCAACAGTACCTCGACTCTGTAGCAGAGACAGCAGACTCTCTACCTTCTCTGGGTCATTCTGCTTTTCCAGCCCTAAATCACCATCCTCCATTACACCAGATTCCACAGTTTCACCCGCAGGATCTGACCTATCAACACCAACATCGTTCATTTCTGAAGAAACCCAAGCATCGTCAAAAATGGAATCTCACGGCTCATGGTCCGGCCTTTTATCGCCGAAACCGCCCTCAATTTCATTTCCCCAGTAATGGGAAACTCAAAAGATGACTCTCGTAGTTAGATCAGAAAAATCGCGGGCTTTGGAAAAGATGTGATTTTGCAGAGAAAAGTGGTACCGCTTCCTGATGAAGATGTAGGATTGGGGGAGACAACCTCTACGTGGCCGTCCGTCTGCCGAGCAAAGCTCGTCTCGCCAAGGATCTCCTCCATATTTCGTCTGGCAAGCGGCTGCGAAATGGTTTACAAGAACCCTGATCTGCCAATACGCTTCTTTAGAGTAGGGGTTTTGCACAAGTAATCCAAATATTTTTTTTTTTGCTTGAAAGTAATCCAAATATTGAGAAAGATGTTGTGTATATACAATAATTATAATTATATACTCCCTCCGTTTGGTAAAAATGGTAACATTTGCATAGTTGTTACTATTCACTAAATAACTTTGATTTATACAATAATTATAATTATATACTCCCTCCGTTTGGTAAAAATTGTAACATTTGCATAGTTGTTACTATTCACTAAGTAACTTTGATTCAAATTTTTAACACAGTTATACAAGATAAAACATAGTCAAGTGGGATCTTGTTAGATTCGTCTAATCGCGTAGTTTTATAATATCAAATTTTTATAATTTTTACTTTTACACAATTTGAGATATTAAGCATTAAAAATGTGCATTGAACAACGTGAAATGCATGAATGTTAAAATTTTTGAAAAAGGGATGGAGTATATGACTTACTTCTATTAGATTGTGTGAGGGTAATATATGGATATAGAGTTATATAGAGAATTTAATACAAGAGGACAAACTGAGATGTAATACAATTAAAAAAGAATGTAAAGAATGTGGACAGAAGGCTATAGCTATAAAGATGTGAGCAATGGTTATTAATTGAAGTAGTCCTCATTGTATATCCGAGTACACATATTTATATGTAATGTTACATAGCCTTTTAACTATATTAAATTATTAAATCATAACTTCAGTTATAAATAGTTGCTACTTAAGTCATATAATGCGGGAAGAGAGGAACAATATATTGACATATTGTTCCTGCATTAAATGCAGAATAGTATCCATAGATCTTCAAGATTGTGCATGCCTTAGAGAAGGCGTGATCTGCAACACTCCCCCTTGTGGATACTTTATACAAAGAATATGTCTCGTTAAAACCTTACTAGGAAAAAATCCAGTGGGAAAAAAAATCCTAGTGAAGAAAAAAGAGTACAGTATTCTTGTATCCAATGCTCCCCCTGATTTGGAAATTATTTTAAATCTCGAAGCCGCCGCATTCCAATTTTCTTCACGAGCTTCTCGAACGTTGCAGTCGGCAATGCCTTGGTAAATAGATCCGCTAAATTATTTTCTGATCGAATTTGTTGCACATCGATTTCACCATTCTTTTGAAGATCATGAGTGTAGAAGAATTTTGATGAAATATGTTTCGTTCTATCTCCTTTGATATAACCCCCTTTCAACTGGGCTATACAAGCCGAATTATCTTCAAATAAAATTGTTGGGGGCATTTGTGGTTCAATGATTAAACCACAATTTTTCAATATATGTTGAGTCATTGACCTCAACCAAACGCATTCTCGACTTGCCTCATGGATTGCTAATATCTCGGCATGATTAGAAGAAGTAGCAGTTAAAGTCTGCTTCATTGACCTCCAAGAGATGGCAGTTTCGCCACAAGTAAAGACATAGCCTGTCTGGGATTTGGCTTTGTGTGGATCTGATAAATAACCTGCATCAGCATAGCCGATTAACTCATGTCGAGAGTCTTTTGAGTAAAATGACCCAAGATCAATTGTTCCTTGGAGATAGCGAAAAATGTGCTTTATGCCTTTCCAATGTCGTTGCCTAGGGCAAGAACTGAATTTTGCGAGTAAATTGACTGCAAACGCGATATCAGGTCGCGTGCTATTTGCAAGATACATTAACACGCCAATTGCGCTTAAATATGGCATTTCTGGGCCAAGTTGTTCTTCACCATCTTCTTTTGGCCTAAATGGATCCTTTGCAGGATCAAGTGCCCGAACGACCATTGGATTATTTAGCGGATGAGCATAATCCATTCGAAATTGCTTTAATACCGTTTAGGTATAAGCTCATTGATGAATAAATATGCCCATTTCCAAATGCTCAATTTGTAGGCCAAGACAAAATTTTGTTTTTCCGAAATCCTTGATTTCGAACTCCTTTTTCAGATATTCGATTGCCTTTTTCAACTCTTTAGGAGTTCCAATTAGATTTAAATCGTCAACATAGACTGCGACCATCACAAATTCTGACCCATTTTTCTTTATAAATACACAAGGACTGATAGGGTCATTTGTATAACCTTCCTGTATCAAACTTTCACTGAGACGGTTATACCACATTGGCCAGATTGCTTGAGCCCATACAACGATTTTTGTAATTTGATGGAATAAGTTTCTCTGGGTTTTGAGTAGCAAGACTCAGGTAACTTAAACCCTTCAGGTATTTTCATATAAATATCATTTTCCAATGAGCCATATAAATATGCAGTAACAACATCCATCAGCCTCATTTCAAGATTTTCTCGTACTGCTTGACTCATTAGATACCTGAATGTTATTCCATCCATAACTGGGGAATATGTTTCCTCAAAATCAATCCCCGGTCTTTGGGAAAAACCTTGGGCTACAAGCCTTGCCTTATATTTGGCAATTTCATTGTTTTTCAATTTTTTTCTCACAAACACCCATCTGTAGCCAACATGCTTCACATTTTTTTGTGTTTGGACAATAGGGCCGAATACTTTTCGTTTATTCAGTGAATCTAGTTCAGACTGAATCGCATCTTTCCATTTTGGCCAATCATTTCTTTTCTGACATTCATCAACTGATCTTGGTTCAGGATCCTCGTTATTTTCCATCACATCGAGTGCAACGTTGTATGCAAAAGCATTATCAACGTTTGTTTCTTTTCGGTTCCAACATTTTCCAGTATTGATATAATTGAAAGAAGTTTCAATAACTTCATTTTCATCTGGGTGAATATTTTCAGGTTCAACCTTTTCGAGGTTGAATCAATTTCTCCTTCGGGAGTATCATCGGTGATTGATTTATCACCCATATGGATAATTTTCTTCTTTCATGGATTTTTATCCTTGGAACCCAAAGGCCTGCCACGCTTTAGGCGTGCAGTATGTTCATTTGCACTCGGAATATGCCCTTCTGGGACATTTATATTAGCTGGTGCATTTGCTGCATCATTTATATATGATTTTGTGACTTTAGCAGCATCATTAAAAGCATCGGGTAATTGATTTGCAATTCCCTGCAAATGTACAATTCTTTGAACTTCAAGTTCGCATTGCCTTGTACGAGGATCAAGGAAATCAAATGGACTTTGCCAAGATATTTCCTTTTTCAGTTGATCATTTCCTCCCCCTAATGTCGGGAATTGAGTTTCATCAAAATGACAGTCTGCAAATCTTGCAGTAAATAAATCACCCATTTTTTGCTCAAGATATTTAATAATCGAGGGTGATTCATACCCGACATATATGCCCAACCTTCTTTGAGGTTCCATTTTTGTGCGTTGTGGTGGCGCAATCGGTACATAAACTGCACACCCAAAAATTCGCAAGTGGGATATATTGGGCTCCTTTCCAAACACAATTTGTGTAGGGGAGTAGCTACAATAGCTTGTCGGCCTTATTTTCACAAGTGCAGCTGCATGCAATATAGCATGTCCCCAAGTAGAAACAGAGAGTTTTGATTTCATTAACAAGGGTCTTGCAATTAATTGCAATCGCTTAATAAATGATTCTGCCAGACCATTTTGCGTCTGCACATGAGGCACAGGATGTTCAACAGTAATTCCAATCGACATGCAGAAATCATCAAATGCATGTGATGTATATTCTCCAGCATTATCAAGGCGTATTTTCTTTATCGTATGATCTGGAAACTGTGTTCGCGATTTTATAATTTGTGCAAGTAACCTTGCAAATGCCAAATTGCTAGTTGATAATAAACAAACGTGTGACCAGCGTGATGACGCATCAATTAGTACCATAAAGTACTTGAAAAGTCCACACGGTGGATCAATAGGTCCACATATATCGCCTTGAATTCTTTCTAGGAATGTAGGGGATTCAATTCCCACTTTTGCTGGAGATGGTCTGGTTATCAATTTCCCTTGTGAACAGGCTGCACAATTGAACTCATTTGGGTTCAATATCATTTGTCTTTTCAATGTGTGGCCATTTGAATTTTCAATAATTCGCCTCAGCATTACACTGCCAGGATGCCCAAGTCTATCGTGCCAGGTAATAAATTCACTAGTAGCTTTCAAGCCTACTAGGTTATGTATTTCTGCGGCACATATTTTTGTATAGTATAAGCCAAATGAGTAACATGGCATTTTTTCATTCACAAATTTTTTGTCATTTTCAATTCGAGTTATCAAAGATACTCGTGATCTGCCTCTTTTGAAGTTTCAATGTGATATCCATTTTTTCGAATATCATTGAAGCTCGGTAAATTTCTTCGAGCTTTGCGTGAGAACAAGGCATTTTCAATTGCCATTTTTGTCCCTTCAGGGAGAAATATAACAGCTCTACCGGAGCCTTCAATGCATTTTGCATTACCGCTTATAGTTTTCACTGCGGTCTTTTCCAATTTTAAATTGGAGAAATAGCTTTTGCTTTTCAAAATGCTATGCATTGTTGCACTGTCAATGAGGCAGATATCATCTCCGACTTTTGAATTTTCAGTATCCATTTCTTTACAAGAATATAAGAAGATTATTAAACATCAGCAATATAAATATTATTAATGCAAAACATATTTATATTATACATGGGTAATAAAAGAGAAGTACAACATAACATTATATATATTATACAGGAATTATAAAAGAGAAGTACAGAATATATATAGTTATATAATATATTATTTAGCAACATTATTTGGCTCAACAAAATCTCAGCTTCAAGGTGCGTGATATCATCATTTAATATATCGTCATAAGTATCATCGTGGGCATTAAGGTGTGCTTCAACACCTTGTCTTTCTTTCCGTTTCGAGGCCTGATACAGTTCAGCTAAGTGTCTAGCTGTGTGGCACGTTTGAGCCGGATGGCCTTTAATTCCACAACTATCACAAATTTCATCATTTTGTTTATGCTTTCTTGCGTAATTTCTTTGTTGTAGTTTGTAAGGCCTTCTGGTATCATATCTTCGATTTTGCTCAAATCGAGGCTTATTTCGATAATTATTTTGACGAGATGATTCATTTCTGCCTCGATTGTGATACCGATTTTGGCCACGATCATCATTTTAATTTTTAAAGTGTCCATGATCACGCACGTATTTTGATGATTGAGCCGCGTTCACCTCTGGGAATGGTTTTGCACCTGCGGGCCTAGATTCATGATTTTTCAACAGCAATAGGTTGTTTTGTCCGACCAATAATAAGCAGGTGATAAGATCGGAATATCTTTGAAAGCCTTTTTGACGGTATTGCTCACTCAATATTGAGTTTTTAGCATGAAATGTAGAATATGTTTTTCAAGCATTTGTTCCTCAGAAATCTTTTGCCCACATAATTCCAATTGGGCCGTAATTTTGAACACAACGGAATTATATTCCCGGACTGTTTTGAAGTCCTGAAGTCTCAGGTTTGTCCAGTCATCAAGGGCTTTTGGAAGCACCGTCTTTTTAAGATTATCATATCTTTCTTTCAACTTTTCCCACAACGCCAGTGGGGATTCCCCAGTCACGTACTCCATTTTAAGTGTCTCTTCAATATGATGGCACAAGAAAATCATGGCTTTTACCTGATTTTGATGACTATGATTTTTCCCTTCAGCAATAGTATCTTCCAGACCCATTGAAGTAAGATGCATTTTCACATCTCGGGCTCAGGACATATAATTGCTTCCTTCAACAGTTAAGGGAGCAAATTCCTGCTTTGCAAGGTTAGCCATAATCTTATTGGAAGTTTTGGAATAAAAAATTATACCTCAAATTCTGGTAACTCGGACAGAGTCTCCTCGTGCTGATAACGTGTTGTGTATACAATAATTATATATATGACTTATTAGATTGTGTGAGGGGTAATATATGGATATAGAGTTATAGAGAATTTAATACAAGAGGACAAACTGAGATGTAATACAATTAAAAAAGAATGTAAAGAAAGTGGACAGAAGGCTATAGATATAAAGATGTGAGCAATGGTTATTAATTGAAGTAGTCCTCATTGTATATCCGAGTACACATATTTATATGTAATGTTACATAGCCTTTTAACTATATTAAAATATTAAATCATAACTTCAGTCATAAATAGTGGCTACTTAAGTCATATAATGCGGGAAGAGAAGAACAATATATTGACATATTGTTCCAGCATTAAATGCAGAATAGTATCCACAGATCTTCAAGATTGCGCATGCCTTAGAGTAGGCGTGACTTGCCTTAGAGTAGGCGTGACTGATCTGTAACAAAAGACAAATTATTGGTTATTCATCTAGTACAACTTGCATATATTAATAATTCATATATTAGTATTTTTGTTTAATATATTAATAATTCATATATAAATAACCAATAAATATATGCAAGTTGTACTTAGATGAATAACTAATAATTTGTCTTCTCAATATTTGGATTATTAGTATTTTTGTTTAATTTTTTGGAGAGAATAATTGAAATTCTAGCTTGTATAAATATATATGTATATCAATATTATTTACTTAATTTCCTAGCTTGTATAGGCTGTGTAGAAAAAAAATAGTTATTTAATAAACAGGTTAAGAGCTTATAGCTTCATTTGTATTATTACTACTTTTTTTTTTGGGTACTAGAGCTTGCTAATGCTAAAATACCATATACAAACACAATTATTTGACCTTGTTTATTCAGCTCCTTCATCAGCTTTACTTTCCATATTGATCATGTACATATATCGACACACACTATTGTTTATTCACTTGACTCTTGAGTTTTTTTTTTGTAGTACTACTGTATTCACATGGATTGGATTTGTTTTAATATTTTGTCTATTTGTATCAAAAGCCATGTATACTTCATCACAAACTTATGAATCATGTGTAAGAAAAAGAGAATTTGACTACCATTTGCCATACACTACAGCAAATTCACACTATTACATTTGCATAAGCAAAAAAGCTTCATACCCAAGAAAAAGTTGAATTAATCAACAGTGAACTTCTTTTCAGTATATGACTAGCAAACGTTAAGTCTATCCTACCAAAAATGCCTAAACTTATTTCAGATATGGGCTTGTTTTTTTTTTTTGGCGTAACAGCCCGTACAGGCTAGAGAAATTGAAAATTAAAACAAGAGAAAAGAAAAGCGAAAAAACAAAATAAACGTCGATCTAGTCTTGCGAACAGATTCAGTCAGCCCGTGGAAACCAAGTGCCAGCTTCATCTGCCATCAGAATATGCCTCAAGCCATCCGGCGGAAAGGCCCAGGTCGTAAAAAATGTCTCATCGTCAACTACCCTCTTAGCGAGATAATCTGCCGCAGCGTTTCCCTCCCGGAGTATATGTTGGAATCGACACACATTAAAGGAGGCCCGCAAGTCAGCTATTTTTGCAAGATATGTGCGTAGCCAATGAGTACGTGATTGCCGTCCATGTATCAGTCTCAATGCTTGTTGAGAGTCGCTCACACAACAGAGCTCTCGAACGCCATGCTCCCTCGCCATTTGCAGCCCAAAGAGAACCGCAGCTACCTCGGCATGGAGCACCGAAGTGTCCCCTAGGCAGCCCGAAATCCCTCCTAGCCAACTTCCATCAATGCGACGAAGAACAGCCCCATATCCTGCCTTATTCCTACCAGCAACTCGGGAACCATCACAATGTAAGAATATTCCAGTCCACCCACCCATATTCCAGTTGACAAGTCGTGGAGGTGCAGCCAAGGTTGGTGGTACCTGGTTGCTTCGTTCCAACAGGTCTCTATCATGTAACACTTGCCGCACCAGGGAATGATGTGATGTGCTTTTGCCTTGGAAAACCCTCAGACACCTCTCCTTCCAAATCCTCCATATCCCTGCTAAGAACAAACTCCCAAAGTGATGATACATGCCGCGTATCCACCGGCGAATGTTAGGCCGTTCAAGAGATTGTATATCCGTAGGGATGACCACAGCCATAGATCTCCATACATGAGACGCCCATGTACAGAAAAAAAGGCAATGCTGCCAGTCCTCATCCGAAACTCCACATATTTGGCATAAAGGGGAAGATGCCATATTGCGTTTGTGGCGTAATACATTACAAGGGATCGCCTCCCAAGCAATAAGCCACAATAGAAAACAAAGCCGCTCCGGAAGTTTATTCGACCATAACCATGTCCACTGCCCCCCCTCATTATCATCACCAACAAGCAACGAATACCCTGATGCAGCCGTGTAGCACCCATCAATATTTCCTTTCCAAACCCATCCATCATCAACTGAGGAATGAAGACATGGAGGGGGAGACGCTTCAATCTCCAGCCGAGTGTGCTGCGGAATGTGTGATTGAATACTACTGAAATCCCATCCCCAATCACGCACCACATCCTTAACCTGCAGCCCCAAGTCCGCTGTTTCAATGCATGGCACATAAGACCCTATTGATTCACCCTTAAACCAGGGAGAAAACCAGAAAGAACAGGCCCCATTTCCAAGTTTAAAGGAGAATCCCTGCACGAGTTGTGCAGCAGCTTTGCACAGCCCCCTCCATGTCAAGGATCCAGATTTATGCAGAAGCGTAAAATGACCAGCCCCAGCACAATATTTTTCCCGCAAGAGGATACACCACAACTTTCCTTTTCCCATGAATAGATCATTCGCCAGTTTTCCCAACAGTGCTGAGTTAATATGTCTTGCCTTCCGGAAGCCCAGGCCGCCACATTTTTTCGGTCTAGCAATATGATCCCAACCCACCAAGTTGATTCCACGCCCCGACCGATCCTTCCATACAAAATTCCTGATTCTTTGATCAATCCTATCGCATAGACTCCGGGGCAACCAGGTTAATTGCATGCAATACGTCGGGATAGAAGCTAAGACATGACGGGCCAACGTGGCCCTTCCAGATTTATTGAGCAGCCGCATAGCCCAAGAAGTAATCCTCTTATCCATATTTTCGAGAATGAAATCATATGATTGACCTCTCATTCGACCAACATGAAGAGGGAATCCCAGATACTTACCTAGGTTATTGGTGAATGGGATTGATAGAGCAGAAGATAGCATGTCTCGCTCGGCCGAGGTGACGCTCATTGGGGCATAAGCTCTGGACTTTTCATGGTTAATTCGAAGCCCAGCAGCAGCACCAAATCTATTCAAGGTATCAGCAATACACTGGATGCTCTCTTCTTCCACCATAGTGCATAGAATTAAGTCGTCCGCAAAGAGCAAATGAGAGATTCCCCTACTCCCCGGAGTGATAAAGATTGGCTTCCAACAACCCTGCTCCACCTGTTGTTCAATGGATACAGATAACCTCTCCATTACAATGTTGAATAAATATGGGGAAAGAGGATCCCCCTGTCGCAACCCCCGATGAGGCCGAAAGAATTCCAATGGCTCCCCATTCCATAAAATGGAAAATTCAGGTGAAGTAACGCACGCCATGATGATCCTACACAAGGACGTTGGCAAGTCCATTTGCTCTAGGCACTCTTGAAGAAAAGGCCATCGCACACTATCGTAAGCCTTTGCCAAATCAACCTTTAATATAATAGCCTTGGCTCTAGAATGAGCCCGAGAGAGCGAGTATAACATTTCTTGCAAGATGATTGAATTATCCACCGTGCCCCTCCCGGGCAAAAAAGCGGACTGTAAAGGCGAGATGTACTTCTCAAGGACTGGCCGAAGTCGGTTCACAATCACCTTAGAAATAAATTTATAAGCACATATATATATATATATAATCTACAATTACAAGTAACTGCACACTATTGTTTATTCACTTGACTCTTGTTTATTCACTTGACTCTTGTTTATTATATATATGACTTATTAGATTGTGTGAGGGGTAATATATGGATATAGAGTTATAGAGAATTTAATACAAGAGGACAAACTGAGATGTAATACAATTAAAAAAGAATGTAAAGAAAGTGGACAGAAGGCTATAGATATAAAGATGTGAGCAATGGTTATTAATTGAAGTAGTCCTCATTGTATATCCGAGTACACATATTTATATGTAATGTTACATAGCCTTTTAACTATATTAAAATATTAAATCATAACTTCAGTCATAAATAGTGGCTACTTAAGTCATATAATGCGGGAAGAGAAGAACAATATATTGACATATTGTTCCAGCATTAAATGCAGAATAGTATCCACAGATCTTCAAGATTGCGCATGCCTTAGAGTAGGCGTGACTTGCCTTAGAGTAGGCGTGACTGATCTGTAACAAAAGACAAATTATTGGTTATTCATCTAGTACAACTTGCATATATTAATAATTCATATATTAGTATTTTTGTTTAATATATTAATAATTCATATATAAATAACCAATAAATATATGCAAGTTGTACTTAGATGAATAACTAATAATTTGTCTTCTCAATATTTGGATTATTAGTATTTTTGTTTAATTTTTTGGAGAGAATAATTGAAATTCTAGCTTGTATAAATATATATGTATATCAATATTATTTACTTAATTTCCTAGCTTGTATAGGCTGTGTAGAAAAAAAATAGTTATTTAATAAACAGGTTAAGAGCTTATAGCTTCATTTGTATTATTACTACTTTTTTTTTTGGGTACTAGAGCTTGCTAATGCTAAAATACCATATACAAACACAATTATTTGACCTTGTTTATTCAGCTCCTTCATCAGCTTTACTTTCCATATTGATCATGTACATATATCGACACACACTATTGTTTATTCACTTGACTCTTGAGTTTTTTTTTTGTAGTACTACTGTATTCACATGGATTGGATTTGTTTTAATATTTTGTCTATTTGTATCAAAAGCCATGTATACTTCATCACAAACTTATGAATCATGTGTAAGAAAAAGAGAATTTGACTACCATTTGCCATACACTACAGCAAATTCACACTATTACATTTGCATAAGCAAAAAGCTTCATACCCAAGAAAAAGTTGAATTAATCAACAGTGAACTTCTTTTCAGTATATGACTAGCAAACGTTAAGTCTATCCTACCAAAAATGCCTAAACTTATTTCAGATATGGGCTTGTTAAGCACATATATATATATAATCTACAATTACAAGTAACTGCACATGATTTTAAATCTCACATATTTCCATCACTTCCATTAATATATTAACTCCAAAATAAATAAATAAATGGAATAAAGGAATACAACAACACACCACCACTGCTTTATATCCTCAACATTTTTCTATTGTGCCTTGTGCATCTATGGTCATGTCCTGCAACTGCAAGTACCTGGTGGTAGTTGGTATTCGGTTGATAGTAGATTTATCCAGTTGGCACTACCGCGCCAGTCAGGAAGGAAACTCGTGTATTCTTGGAGTTCAACATCTGTGCAGTGGTGCAGGATAGATATCCAAGGGCTTAAACCGGACCTTGTCGTTATGAGGCAATGGTCCCTCCTGGGCAGGAAACATGAAATTTAGTAAGAGGCATATTATATACAGATATAGAGAAAAGAAAATAAGCGTGAGAAAGATCAAAATTGTCTCATGGATGACCAGACCAGATGTTCAAGATATACTGGGGCATCTTTGCACTGCGTGTAGATAAACTAGATTTAACACATATCCAGAACGCATACCTTGTCCAAGTCAATCTGGAAAGGTTTCACAAAATCTTCAAACATAATAGGTGATAGAGTCTTCATTTTTTCATCCACTTCCTGGTTAAATGAAACAGCAAAAGATTAATATATAAAAATTGCTTTCTATTCTACAACAACAAATACGAGTGCAAGAGATGATTGAACATTAAGCTGCTCGTCAACTTTCACTCATACTGTTATTTAAGGATCAAATACAATACATCATGTCTAATGTGTCGTTTCAAAGGAAATGTGCTCTAAGGATCATGTTTATAACTCTTAAATTGGTTTGTGCCCAGGGATCTTATGTTGTACTTTCCCTTTTTCCTAAGTGATGGCAATTCTCAGAAGTGAAAAATGGGTACTACGCTGACAAATTCTCAAAGATAGGGAAATCAGTGGTGAGAACATCTTTTTGATTAATTGAGTCAGTTTCATATCATCAGCCAGAAAGAATGTTTCTTACCAACCCAGTTATCCTTGAATTCCGCAGTAGCTCTTCGGCAATCATATCTAGTATATGTCTGTTGTCCTTCAATCCCTTCATGGCAAGTTCCTCTGTCTCATCAATGTACTGTCACCAGGCGAAATCAATTGAAACTGTAATTAGGTAAAAACAGATAATAATGTATATTTAACTGAATATGAATCTGAGAACATCCAATATGAGATTACAACCCAAATCTAGTTGTTTGCCATTTGATAGATATTAGATCCTACAAAAACATCTCTCGTTATGCTTCTTTTTTTTTTTCTTCCCTTTTCTATACAATCAAACTCTTTCAACCCTGATCCCAGCATCCATTTTTGTCTTGAGTATGTCGAGTATAATAACCCTTACCACCATCCCTAGTTCTTGGACAGGTAGTTGTAATGCATAAATTAAATTTTGATTTAGAATGGAGTCAAAAAGTCTAGGCACTTTGCAAAGCACATCCTCTTACAGATGGTTCACATACAATAGATTCCTTATACTCAAGGTTAAGAGTAAGGTTTTACATCCATGAGATTAGAACTGGTTAATAATTGAAGTTACCCTTGTCAGCTCCCTGGTGAAAAGCTCAGAAACTTCTAGTGTCATGTTTGCAGGAACCACATGAGGATCATCCCACTATTTTGCAATAAAGAAACAAAACAACTTGTTCAGAAATCACCAGGCAAAAACACAAAAAACCAGCCACAATTCATGTGTATATAATCAAGTAAACAGTACCCGATATCTTATTATTTCATCATCAGGATTATCAGGTCGATCAACCAGTCCAATTCTTTTTGTCAAGGCAGTGAGACCCAATCTTGGATTTCTAGGGCTTATCACCATTTCACGAGCAATCTGATATAGAGACAGTTAAAGTGATCAGGGATTGATATATCTAGAAAATCATATGTTTGGATGTAATTGTAAATCATTTTTGTTTCAAGTTTCTCCACAAAACGTACACATTATTATAAACAATTTAGAGGCTATTTGGTGGAGCTTATAAGCCTTAAAAGAGATTACAAGAGGTAAAATAAGAAATGAAGATTCATCAAATAGAAAAATAAATTCTTTTGGAGCTTTAAAGCTTCTAAAATATAGTTGGTCACCCCCTTCTCTCTAGATACTTATAAGCTCCTTGCTTCCTTATAAAAAACCATTAATACCCTAAGTTTCCATATATTTTTCATTAAGATCTAAAATTTTTATTTCCGTATCTTTCCCAGTAATTATATCAATATAAGATCACACATTACCAAATATTAAAATAGCTCAAAAGTTTGTGATTTTGTTTATTCAAACAGTAACTGGATATTTTTTGCAAACAAGATACTGTTCTTATTAGTTCTTGAAAGAGCTAAAAGGCTAATGAGCTTATGAGCCATTTTTAAAAGGCTCACCTAAACACCCACTTAAAAATAATTCAATCATTACCCTTAAATAAATTTTTACAACTAACAAACCTCTATCACTTCCCCCTAGTATTTTTATACACAAACTCATCATCCACTATTTACTAACCAATCACTATTTATTATATTCAACCCCCACCCCACTCCCAAAACAAAACAAAACAAAATTTATTAGAACAATTCCTAATACATCCAATCACCATCATATGCATTTTACCTTGGTGATTTTCTCAAGATCATCACTTCCTCCATCAGTAATGTCCTCACCAAATACAATACGCTCCGCACACCGCCCACCATGAGCAACTACCATTTGCATTTGCATGTACCCAAAGGTTGTATATCCTTGATCTACTATGTCCTCTCGAGGGTAAAAAACAGAGACGGCAGTTTCCTGCTCAAGCAGATAACTAGTTAGATTCATTCAGTGTGTATCCAAATAAATTTACTTCAACAGATCATCCATACTTTTCCACCAGGTAGCAGCTGAGAAAAAGCATGCCAATCAAATCGAGGGAACAAATGAGCCAACAGTATGTGACCAGCTTCATGCACAGCCAACAGTCTCCTCTTTTCCATTGACACCTACAAAATGATGATAACATAATAACATGAAATTTTAATCTGGGGATCTCTTCAACAAGAATCATGATAAAAACCATACACTTTGCTCAATTTTCTGCTGCTCTTCCTCAGTGAGAAGTACACCCATTCCTTCAAGCAACTGCTTGTCCAATACATCAACAATATCTTGCTGGGAGATCTTGGAATGCCCTTTTCTCACCTGTTTTCGGGAGGGGCTAACTATCAAGAAAAGTGCCAATAACACACAACGTGCGTCCACAATTGCCACAAAATAAGGTTCACAGCTTTCCTTAAGAGGTTGCAATTAGGAAAAAGGTTTTAATTAAGGAAGAAGAATTCGTGTTAATCAATTAGATGACTCATCTATGCTTGACAAATCCAGCAGGTCCTTGGTCCTCCTCGTTGACAATTTCTCATATTCAAAACATATGCTGAGCCAATGTCCCTCTTTAGTTTCTAGAGGTTTTATGATCCTCAAGATGGTGACTAAGCAAATCACAAAAGCAATAAACATCTGCAATCTCTCAAAGATACTGAAGTGTTGGTTGGTTGATGGAATCAAGCACAACATTTACCAGTTTACTGTGATTCTGTGAATTGTCAAACCTATGCACATTCTGGGAGGAATTACACTGTTACAGAAGACTATCAAAACTATTCAAATAAATCAAGACAAAGGGAAAAAAGACAGATCTAGAAAGGCGGCAAAAAAGAAAGAGCATAGTATCCTGCAGCTCCATATTTCCTCCTCCAGAACCTTTCACTCAGCAGAATAGCGGATATATTCCACAAGACAGCAATATAAACACAAGTTACTAGGAGGGCGCGCAGAAAACTTACAGACATAATTCCAGCTTCATTAACTAGATTTCTTATATCAGCCCCAGAATACCCAACTGTTCGGAAGACTACCTGTACAAGTGGAAAAGAGAGCAATAGTAAGGTATAAATATTGTTGGCTTACTAGTTATGTCAGTTCCACTCAACCTAACTGTTCAGAGTAGATTCTGTGAGAATTTCATCCATGACAAGCAAGTAAATAATTGTCCGTAGATTCTTAAGGCACCCAAAGGGGGGGAAAAAAAGAAAGAAAGAAAAAAAGAAAGGAAAAAATAAAAGACTAATCAAAAACACAATAGAGACTTTGTGAACCTAACCTTTCTAAAATCAACATCCTCAGCAAGTTCCTTCCCAGCACTATGCACACCAAAAATTTGTACTCGTTGCTCTGCATCAGGTAACCCAATATATACACGACGATCAATGCGTCCCGGGCGAACGAATTCTAGATCCAATTCATCTGGTCTATTAGTAGCACATATGAAAATAATAGCTTGCCTCAGTGAGAATCTATCAACACCAGTTCTTTCTTTCCTGCAAAAATATAATAATAAGCACAAAATATTAGTTGGATGGCTCAGTATCCAAATACCTAAAAAAATACTACATGCATGTTCTAACACACATTTTTGTGCCCCTTCTCCAAAATGGGCATGCAAGTGTAAGACAGGCTAGAGACTGCAATTGCAGATTATGTGCAGGCCCTTCACCATTATAGCTAAATCCTATGATGTAGTGTAGCATCTTTCAACCTTAAACCTAAACCCTAGATAAATCACTTGGTAAAAATTGCAAGATCTATATTCTGTAATCACTTTTATCTCTTCCTACTCTGAGCATTGGAGTATATCTCACCATAGCTATTCAAGGAAATCACAAGAAATAAACTTTTTCTTGTCTCATGTGACAGTTATCTTAGATTGAAGGACATATCAAAACAAAAGCACTAAAGTTAGAACCAGCCGCATAAAGTTCCTATAAGCAAGAAAACTCTATCTTTGACTCTTCCTGCAGCAGAAAAAAGAAGAATATAGAGGCACCTAATTTAGAATAAAGTTCTAACTCTTTCTCCCATTATCAAATCCAGATTACTAGAGTTTTGCAATTTAGCAATCAATAAACCCAAGATAACAGTTGGTGAATTGTGAGGAGTTCCCAAATCTGTCATGGCAGTTTAGCACATTAAACCATCACATGGAACTTTTAGTCCAGTTAGCGATTATTCATGCTAGTGAAGTACACCCCATGCATGTGCAAAATGATAAATTACTTATATAGATATTAATGGAAGATTGTATATACTTCCTCCATTCTTTTATAAGTGGCACATAGGGGGTTTTGTCACTGTTCATTGAGTAACTTTCATTCGAGTTTTTAATACAATTATATAAGATAAAATATAGTCAAGTGGAATCTTGTTGGATTCGTCTAATCGCATAGATTTAGAATATCAAATTTTCATAATTTTTATTTGTATATAATTTGAGTTATTGATAATTAAAAACGTGCATTGGACTGCGTGAAATGTGGGTCCGTGGCACTCAAAAAAGAACGGAGGTAGTATTATATTATAATAAAATAAAAATTATATTAAAATCACTTATTTAGGACAATAGTTGCAGTCAAAAAGTGGATTGAGTTGAGTGAATAAGTGTTATAGAAAGTGGGATGAGATTTAAAAAGGGGCAAATTTCAAATTGTCTGCCCTGCCACAGTGATTTCTCTACCACTCTCAGCATCTCAACAGTAATTAAAAAAGAAAATTATTCATACTCTCCATCCAGTTGAGCAATCAACGCTTCAAATGTTGCTCTTCTTCGGGGGTCCTTCCTGGCATGTCTTCCAGCAATTGCATCTATCTCATCCACAAACACAAACGCAGGAGCCTGGATAGGGAAGAGTAACTTATTGATGCATTTCTTCACAGAAATCTCATGAAAATGTGTGCATGTATATCTACTTGAATATGATGTTGGTATTTGGTTGTTTCTAAGCTAAAAACAGTGTTTCTTTTTTTGTGAAGCATAATATAAACACTTGTCAGTTTCTTTGTTTTCATGTATACGCAATGTGCCACTTGTAATTTGATAGCATGCTAGTATATAGGGGAAACAATTCAGTTTGAGAGCATATATACGATTTTTGAAGTGTATAATCATACATAGGCATTAATTTGACATACTCATCCAGATTGCATTTTTGTTAACATCTATGAATGTGTCAGTGGGGGTTCCCTTCGTTGTTTGTCTTTTAAGGGGAAGAGCAGATTGGGTTCTGATGGTCAATCTTTTTTTATGGCAAAGAACATTGTGTATGCTAGTATTTCAAGTTTTCATCTCTGGACCAAAATAACTATGTAATTGTTCAGGATTTCCCAATCATGAAATTTCTCATTTCTCCGAATACTCGACAGCATTTTAAGTCACTATTTTCTTTTGCTTATACAAATCTTAATATTATAAGCTCAATCCTTCCAGCATATTGCCCAGTGCCCAAGGGGTTAATGGTATCAAATCTACCCAACACTGTTTACTTACATTGACCAGGCATATTCCATTTACTGAATCCTGATCAACTTTCAGTTTTAATCATTTATCTCATGGGAAGCAGCCTGATGATAAGACATAAGAGAATAAATGGTGCGGCAAACTTACATTCCTCCTTGCAATGGAGAACAATTGATTGATTCGTGCAGCACCACTTTTCTCACTGTCTGTAAACTCTGCACCAGAAGCAAAAACAAATGGCAATCCACTTTCTTTTGACAGTGTTCTGGCAAAGAGAGTTTTTCCAGTTCCTGGAGGTCCAGATAAAAGCACACCCTGCATGATAAAAAAGAGATTGCATTAACTCCCATTTGAAACTACAGTTCAGATGATTAACCACGATATTGAGATAGTATCCACTTACTCGCACAAATTTCACTTCCTTTTCATAATAATTCATGGGATTTCTCATGTATATCATCAATTCATCCAGAAGATCCCAAACATCTCCTCCAAGTACTACATCTTTATGCATAGATTTCGTTTCACCAACTTCACCAAGTGGCTGAGTGAAATAAACAACAGCACAACACATTATATATTGGTCAAAAAATAAGGAAAGTGGAATCAAACTCACATGAACAAGACATACCAGAATGAAGTTTTCAGAATAAGCCATATCAAAAAGCTGATTGTATTTCTTATAAAGTGTACGTTTGGTTGTTAGATGAAGAAGCATCACAGATTGCCGGATTAACCATAAGATTAGTAGTCCAGGCAACATTGCAAATAATATTTTGAGAAAGTCATGAATCTGACGCTCCTGAAGAAGATCTACTTCAAGTCCAGGCCCTGATATAGCCTCAAAAAGAAAAGGATCAAGTGGAATATCAACCTAGAAGTAACAACATTAGTAAGCAAGAGGCAAAACGATACAAGGAAACACACAGTTCATAATTAAAATAAATTGGCAATTTTGACTCACAATATATTCCAGGGGGAACCCTTCTTTCATGGTAACATACAATCTCTTGAGATCCTCCGTAAAAACAACTGCATCAACCTGAAAAATGTATATATAAACATTACAATAGCATCCATCACATTTGCGAACATTATTTAAGTATCAATTTTCAGAAATACAACATTTCATATTTTTGTTTTTAATTAACATTGTCGGCTTCAAGCCTCTGGAATCAATTTATCGAATGCAGGTGGCGTTTCATGTTTGCTTACGAAATCAAGTTAATAAGATATGCTTCTGAACACCTGAAATAAGAAACTCTGGAATCTGGACCCTAAAATTTTTATCAATTATCAGCTCAAAATGTTCGAAAGGTATTTTTGGTACATGCAACTTTGCAAAATTGTTTTCTTCACCATCAAACCAACAGTCTTTGCTCGCAAAATAAAACCCTTGTTTCCTTATGCGAATTGTTTTTTCTTTTTTCTTTTTCTTTTTTTTTTTTTTTTGCTGTTGAGATGTTCTACATTTTTATTGTAGCAACCTCTGTCCGACCGTTTGTTTTTTTTAACTTGAACTTGTGGAATGTTTTATACTTCTGTTACTACAAAATATTTCAAATTGAAAATAGTAGTCTTGCACCTATATCTTCTTATATGGTTTTGAGTGTTGAGAATTTGAATGTTTTAATAGTAGTTATGGTTACAGATATATAATCGGAGTTCTAATTCAGGTCCAAGAGAGAACTTAAGATAAAGATACCTCAGAAGAATCAAGTTTTTCCAGGAAATAAGTATAAGGAAGTTTGGGCCGGTACCGCCACCACCTTTTGGAAATCCACAACGCTCTAGTTCCATGGGCATTTTTTGCCTTCTCTACTACCTCCTTTCGGAGACTGTTCTCCACCTCTTTCATGTCAAATTCTATTGCATACTTTGACTTCATAGCACTGAGCTCTTCAGCTAACTTGTCCTTCCGAAGAATTTCTTTCCATACTGCAAGCCTATCACGCCATGCTCCTCCAGGAATCTGATTCTCAACTGCCAAAAGAACCCAATAATAATGGTATGTTAAAAACATCAACTAAAGTGAAGAGAATCTGTGCAGCCTATCAATTTCTACATAACTGCCAAGATTATTTCATTGACAATGTAAAATAAGTCGATCTGCATAGTTTATAGCACTGACCTCTAGGGCACATAATGAAATCACACAAACAATGACACAAAATCCAACTGTTTCTAGCACTATTATTATTAGCCTTCAAAAAATATAGCATACTTAAACAGATAATGGCAATATGAGTCTTGCCTAATCACAAATCAACACCCACATGATGTTATTGCCTTTTGCAGTATCACTGGCAATAATCACCAATTGGATGAAAACCTGTATTATTTATTCAAAAAAAAAAAAAGTAAACAGTCATTTGACTAGGATTTTCCATGCACTAGTCACTGGCATATATGCCATGAGATACATAATAGACAAAATGCATCAAAGCAGAGCAAAGCAAACATTGTGCAGTCTTGTTTCCAAATATATTAAATTAGGATTAATCATCAAAAACTTCGAAGTTCTACACACTGCTAGGTTCACAGAAGTAAAAATACATTGGATAAATTATGTTTTTCTTCAAAGAATCTACAACTAAATCAATCTTCTACGTCTTTTCAAATCTGTAATTCAATTATCAAGACAATCTGAATATTTTCAAGACAAATCAATAATGGATCAGTACGAGATCATATAAGTATATACTACTTCCTCAGTTTCTTTTATTTGCCCCATTGGGGTTTTGGGTACTATTCATACTCATACTTTGACTTAAAGTTTTATCATAGCTATACAAATTAAAACATAGTCAAGTGGGATCTTGTTAGATTCGTCTCGTTGTGTAGTTTTTAAATATCGAACTTTTAGAATTTTTACTTGTACTAAATTGAGTTATTACTGGTTTAAAATGTGCCTTGGATTGCGTGCATTGTGAGTCCGTAAAAAAAAAAAAAAAAAAAAAAAAAAAAAAAAAAAAAAAAAAAAAACAGAGGAAGCACATAGCAACTAGGTAAACAAGTACATGGCATGGGAAAATGTAAGCATAGTTTTTCAAACAGAATCTCTAATGTTTTTGCAACCAAAAAAAACAGAGAGAGAAAGAAAAGACGCTTTAATATACATGTTCTGTTTTGGACCTCTGCGGAATCAAGGAATTCGTATATTTCTTAGTTTTTCAGCTTCAAATTTGATTATAGAAATGCAATTGGAAAGCCCCACAACCAACCTTTTTTGAGTTTGGTGCAGTCAAAAAAAAAAAAAATGCAAATAATTAAGTAGAGAACAAGAATGATCACTCCATAACTAGAGCATTACCACATGATACAATAACATAAAAACAAACCTGATAGGCCTAAATCTTCCTGCAGGACCTTTTTATCCTTAGGATTCAATTTTGTGTCCTGTTCTATTATTTGCTTAACAGTGTTTTGGGTCTTATCACCATCGTCTTCCCATGCATTTTCCCCAACAAAAGAACTATCATGGATAAGTGTTCCATCAGGTCCTTCAACAAACTTTTTGACTTTCAGACCTTTAGGGTTATTCTTCCTCCACAACTCTTGTTTGAATCTAACAGAGGAGGAAAATCATGTTGGTCCAACAAAAGAGATCATAAGAGCATTTGAAATATAGTATGTTTTTGACCAACAAAAGAGAACGAACATTTCTTAACTCATCAACCATATCAATACTTGGTGCACCTGACTGGTTTCTACTTGCATAACAAAATATAGAAAACTATGACATGCAACCAAAAGTTGTATGAAAAATGCACTTACTTTCTCAGATTAACAGGTGTAGGCTCAGGTATTAATGCATCCATGAAAGCTTCAGTCAATTCTTTCTTTTCACGATTAAGAAAAGGAGCTCGGACACCCTTGTATATGCCTTGACAAGAAAAAATCACAACAAAAATGTACAAAACCAACACACCAAACCTTTTGGGGTCCCAGTTCTTCACATCCTGTTTTTAATTTTTTGGAAAAGTAAATACTTCAATTAGAATGAGAATTCATGACTAGAATAAACAAGGAGACCAGAAGGCTCTCTGCAAACAGGCATCTAGATGCCCATGGGAATTAAGACATATATAATATACAACATCAAAGTCCTATCAACAATTTCAACTGAAAAGCACAAGAATAGAGCAATATTATGGGAAAAGCATAGCACCAATAGAGCAGAGGGAACTCTAGTACTACCAGGAACCTCTGCACGTTCTCTATAGGGCTGCTTGGAAAATTGAAATAGTGCAACAGTAAGGCAAACACAAAGAGCAATTGGAACGCCTTAATAGAAGTCAAGCTTGATTACAGAAGGTGATAATCAGATAGACTCATGGCTAATACAAGGCAAAAAACTGAGAAGCTAGCCTTGACGAAAATTTAAAGGAAACAAGAGTGATGCAAATAAAAGACACCCATTGGCAAACACAGCTAACTAAATGTGATGGAAACAAGTTCTAAGCAAAAGTTCATTCTTTACTTAAAACGCCGCATACCATACATAGGCAAATCACAAGCCGATCAGATTTTTCCTTCCAAGGGCCACGAGGCCTGATCAAATTTTTAAATGATCTAAATAGAAGTATATCATACGCATTAAGGAACTTTTAAAAGGTAATCCAAAGCTCTGAGAATTTCGGCATCAAAGTTTATTCATACCTTCCAGAGTTCCCACTTATTCCAATTGACAAACCGCGGTAGAAGCTCGTATCTTACTCGTTCCACTGTATCCTGCGCCTTCCTAGCCGATTCCCGAGTCCTAGCCGAAATCTCGGCCACTCTAACCGTAACATCATCCAAATTAAGGCCCATTTCTTTCCTCACAGAGGAACCCAAATTCTCTAAAAATCGCTGAGAACCACGACGAATTGACTGCAGCCAGGGGAAACCCTCAGGCCCGCTTGAAGAAGAGGAAGCGGAGGAGGCTGAAATAGTGAAGCTCTTTTGACGGGAAAGCTTGGTCCTGTAATTGCGATTATGAGGCAAGGGAATGAGAATGGTCCTTCGGATAGGGAAGATGTTTTCCGGGGAGAGATGAAGTGGAGTCAGCCGGCATTGCAGACAAACCGTCATCTCCATGTCGCTGGGAGAATAAGAAAAAACAGATGTCAAACGAATTGATTGCTACAGGAAACTCGTGGGAGGCATTAATCAGCTTCAGTGGATGGGTCCATTGAGGGGTTTCGCCATGGGCGAGAGTCGAGAGAGGTTTTAGAGGTTTTCCACCTTTTATCCAAATGCAGGCGAGAGCGAGACAGAGGGTGGGCGTCTTTTTGATATTTCTAAATAGTTCAATATTGCATTTCGCCCCCAAAATGAGCATATTTATACGCAATAAAATAGAGTATAATAAAATTTCAACTGAATACACCACAATATTCTTGATAATTAGTATAGTACTTCCTCCTCCTTTTTTATTTGCACGTTTTGATTTTTGTCACTGTTCATTGAGTAGCTTTGACTCGACTTTTTAATACAATTATATAAGATAAAATATAGTCAAGTGAGATCTTGTTGGATTCGTCTAATCGCATAGATTTAGAATATCAAATTTGCATAATTTTTACTTGTGTGGAATTTAAGTTATTACGGATTATAAATGTGCATTGGATTGCGTAAAATGTGGATATGTTGCATTTATTTAGAAACGGATGAAGTAGTTAGTATCTAGGGGTAGTTTGGGAGAAGGACCTTTTGAAACATGATACTAGGGTCAAAGACCCCCTTTTCATAAGTTTAGAGATAGGGACCCCAAAACTTTGAAACTTAATTAACATTTAAAGATTAACCTGTTCTAAAATGATTGATGGGAAATATTAAAATATCCTTAATTTTATTTATTTATTTATTTATTTATATTTAATTTACTGATTATTATTAATTAATTTATTATTATTATTTATTATTTAAGTAATTATTTATTATTATTATTATTTTAATAATATTTTTATCCTTCTTATCTAGTGGTTCTATGTATTGTGTATTTTTATCGAACAATCTAGTATATGAAAAGTGAAAGACTTGTATTGTAGTAAATATCCTGTTGTGTTGTTCTTACAATATCAAAATATTATGTTATGGATTCTATTTAATGATCTTTTGGAGAGAATGTAAATAATTGAAATATATGCCATGATCATTCACAGTATTTATCATTCAAAGTAAAATTTCAGGGTCTACCTCGCTTCCGTAGTATAAGCTTTGTGTTTGAAACTTTTGATCAAGTCTTTCAACGAGTAACCTTCTTTCCTCGTCTGCTATCCTTCTTTCAGGCCTCATGCCTTACTCTGGTATGCACGACCTCTCGGAAATCACTGTATCGATGACATGACTCTCACATATGTTTCACTTACTCACATATATTCAGAATTTTGGTAGACTTTAGAAAAATATACTCGAAAATATTTACTGGAATGATCAGGCTATTGTACTTAGCCGATCATCTTTTTATTGAAAGCTTTTAAAATCACTCATAGTTTTACATCAAATAGAGAACTAAATATTACAAAGAAATGCAAGAGAAAGAATACTATGATAGGTATCTTCACTTCTGCCTTCTTCATAAGCATTGCCTCCTTTTATAGATGGAGTTCTGAAGATCTAATGGTCCTGAATTGAGGTACGTGGCATCATCTTCTCCCTTCTTTTCTTCTCCATTATTGATGTTTGGTGGTTGTCACTTTCTTCTTTAATCATGCACTTTGAGTTGTCTTCTTGTAATAATTCATCCGGTGGCTATGCATTATTGTCTTCAATAATTCACTTGTTTATTATTTTCTTCTTTGTTTGCTTGTGTACATTCGTCATGGCATACGTCTTGCTGCATTATTCTCTTCTTAGTGCTACATTGGTCCTCTTTGTCGTCACTGCTTACTTCATTTCGTTGTCTCTTTCCGAAGAAATGTTCTTGTCTTCAGACTTGTGGTGGATTTTTCTACAGCTTTCTTCCAGATACTCTTGACTTCTTCTGAGCATTCAAAATTGTATGTGTCAAATTTCTGAATTAGTCCTGCTAAGTTTCCTGATCTGAATCCTGGAGTGTTCAATTGTTCAATCATTACGATTTCTTCATTTCCAAAAAAGATTCATGCTCCTTGGTTGTATAGTCTTTTTATCTGTTCATGGACAGCACGTATTCTCATTGCTCTTTTGAAGTGGATGTATTTGTCATTGAAGATTTCTGTTTTGGGGGTTCCATAGTCTTGAGGATAACTTTCTGGTTTAGTGATTTCTTCTGCAATAGCAAGATGGTAGGAAGAGTGTTTGACTTCTGGACTGATAGAAAATATTTTCAGTTTCTGGGTTTTTGGTCTTATGTTTAGGGCTTCAATTAATACAAGTAATTTGGATATTTCGGTTCCTAAAGGGGACAGGAAAATAGTTCTGATAAAGCCGAATTTGAAACAGTTCAAAACAAAGTTTAGGTCGCAGCCTGGTAAAATAGTTACTTGTGGATGTAAGGATTTAGTGAATTCTGTGTAGAATGATGTTTCTTGTCTGGGTAAAGAGTATATGTAGCTGCTCAGGGTATGGTATTCTGCTAAAAAGTTTATTGTTTCAGGGCTAATGGGTGTTGGTTGAGGAATATTGTCGCAAAAATACTTCTTAGTTTCTGCAATGTTTTTTGATGAGGTCGAAGGTCTTGCATCCCCAGATTGTTTTGCTTGTTTGTCCTCTTGTGGAACAGGATTAGCTTTCCCTTCCTGGTTTGAAACACCAGTATTTAGTTCTTCAGGGGTGTAAAAGTATTCTTCCATAGTAGTTAGTAATCCCTGCAAACATTTGTTACATTCATATATATCGTCATTGATAGTCTTATGTTCGTCCATAAAACTCCCAACAATCAATTGTTGTAGTTTTAGTTGTCTGTCCATAGTCGACTGGAGTAGTTTTTGTAGTCGATCTATTTCATTGTAAATGTGGTCAGTCAGACCAGCATCATCCAATTGTTCATTGTTCTCCATATTCAGGGTTCCTGCTCAAAAAATCAGCTAGATAATTTTCAGTCCCTTTAATATATTCAACAGTAAAGTCGTACATTGACAAAAAAAAGTCTGATATCTTATTATTCTTCTATATTGGGGTTTATTTGGACTTTATTATAAATTAAAGGTTTTACTTGTGTATTGTCAGTTAATACTTTAAACTTTCTACTTAATAACCAAAATGAAAATTTATCTATTGATTTAATCACTGCAAGTAATTCTTTTTCATTTGTACTATAGTTTATGGCTGCTCCTTGTAATGTTCCTGATGCATATCTACAAATTTCACCAGTATCGGTTTTTAATAATCCTGCCCAATGGTAGTCTGAGCTATCGGTTTGTACTATTAAATTATCTTTTTCGTCAGGTAATCTTAACGGTGGTAATTTGGAGCATTCTTCTTTTAATTGTTTGACAATTTCAGTATGTTGATCATTCCATCCTATTTTATTATTTTTTCTGATCAACTTTCTTAGATCATTTGTCTTTTTTTGCTAAATTTGATATAAATCCTTCTGCATAATTTAGAATTCCAATAAATCTTTGTATGTTTAATTTATTCCTAAGTTCATCAGGCATTTTAACAAGTTTCGTACTTATGTGTGGTTGCATTTTAATTCCAAGTTTGTTTAATATTAGACCCAAAAATTCTATTTCATTTTTGAATATTTCTGCTTTCTTTTCTGATAAGATTAATCCATGATCTTTACAAAGTTTTGCAAATATATTTAAATGTTTTTTATGTTCTTCTATAGTGTTTGAGGCTATTAGTATATCATCTACGTATACAAATATAAAGTTACTAAATTTTTTAAATGTTTTATCCATTTTTCTTTGAAATATTTGTGGTCCATTTTTTATTCCAAACGGCATAACTTTCCATTCATAGTGTCCTTGTGGTGTACTAAAGGCTGTATATTTTATACTATCTGGATGCATTTTAATTTGCCAAAATCCATTTTTACAATCAAATTTTGAATAGATAGTTCTACCTCTAGCTAATCCTATTAGATTTTCTTTGTTAGGTAGAAAGTATCCATCAAATATCATGTTTTTGTTTAGTTCCTTATAATTTATTACTAACCTTGGTTTCTTTCTTATTTGTTCACTACGATTTCTAACCAAGAAAGCCTGACTATTATGTTCTGCTATAGATTCTTGAATAAGATCTAATTCTAACAATTCATTTATTTGTTTTCGAAGTTCTTCAATATCTTCTTGATTATGCATCATAGGTTGAGTTCTTATTATTATATCGTCGTTTTTCATTTTTAATTCTGCATATATTTTATTAAGATTCCATTTTTCAATTGGATTTTCTCCATAGTTTTCAGAGATGTATTTTATTGTCTCATGAAGTTCATATTTATCAAAATCTTCTGGCTTTTGAATTAGCACTTGTTTTTTAATTTTGTGAATTTTAAATTTTATGTAATAAGTAATTGGTTGTTTTATAATTTCTCCTTTTTCACCACGTTTCTGAAGCACTCTGTATGGTTTCCTTATTCTCGGAATAGTAATATACTGGTTACATGCTGATCTAAGTTGAATATTATATCTATCTACTCTAAAGCTTTGAAATAAACTTGTAAAATCTGTCCCTAATAATACATCAATTGTTTTTACTGGGCTAACATATACTTCTTGTATTGTAAATATTTTATTACCTAAAATTATTTGAACATCTTTAGCTATTTTATTAATAATTAGACTATGTCCAGTAGCTCCATGTACTTCTATTGGTCTTTTATTTACTTCCCATTCTTTTATTAAATGTTCTTGTATTAATGTGATTTCTGCTCCTGTATCTAGTATAGCACATGTTGTTATATTTGTTTGTAGTATAGTTAACTCTAGGTATAATGTTGTTGGAAATCTTATTTCTTTCATATATATGCCTTTCCTATTACGAAAGCTTTTCCATTTTTTGTTTTTCCACTAAAAATTTCTCCTGTTATCGTATATTTGTTTAATGAGTCTAAAAACTCATTGCCTAACAAGACATGATAGGTGCTACTAGATGTTCCTTCTTCTTCTGCTACATAACATTTTACTTATGTACCTAGTTTTATTGGTACTATTACTATTTCATTTACTCTTTTTACTTCTCCTTCAAAAGTAGTATATCTATATTCTGTTCCTATATGCTTTGTTAATCCATTTATACAAGTTTTTCCTATATGATTCTTACCAGCTCCAGTGTACTAATATGTTTGGTCCTTTTATCCAGTTTGTGCCATTATAATATTCTATATTAATTCTTCATGTTTGGGCTTTTTGTTTACTCTTTTCGTATGGGATATCAATAATATGTCTTGGTTGATCAAGTATTAGATTTGTTCTTGGGCTATAATCTATATTTTTTCTGCTACTCATTGTTCTTCCTACATAGGATAATTGTGGTCTCCTATTTTCTAATGGTTTTCCAATTTCTATTGTATTTTTCTTGTCTGCAAGATCAATTATCCAATCATCTTGTAACGTTGGATTATTCAATTCTGGTAATATTAGATCTGCTATTGTGTCTCTACATGCTTCGTGTATTTCTATTGTCTTTTTTATCATCATAAGGTTTTAGTCTATTGCTATTTAGGTAGCTATAAAAAGCACTAATGTACTGTAAAATATTTTACTTTCATTTTTCATTACATCATTCCTATGTACTTTTATGTATAGGGTTAATGTTTCGTCTATATTTTGATCTTGTAAAGATACACAATAGTTTGGGTAATATGTAAATAGTAGTTTTTGGTAAATCAGGTTTCCATTAATAGTTCCTAAGTGTGAGTCTTGTGGATTTAATAATCTTGAATCATGTAGGCTTATTGTTACTGGTAAGTCTATTCCACTTCTAAATAAAGATTTTATTAGAATCTTTACTCCTGCTAAATGTACGTATTGTATTTTCTCTGTTTTCTTTCTACTTAATTTTTCTAGCCCTTTATTTATTATATCTTTTGTTAAAAGGTGCAGTTTTAGAGTAGTATTAGTGTTACATACATCTACTGTTTTTTCTAGTTCATGATATTCATGAATTACTATATTATTTCTTGAGAATGTTCTTGATAGTATATTAAAATTTGTATGCTTGAATCCATGTTTTAGATCTAATCCTTGTATTTTAATAATTTGTTCTGGACTTAAGATAGCTTTTATTGCATATCCTCTTTGTCCTTCATATTGTTCTACATATTCTATTTCTTTTGTTTCCTCTTGTTCTTCTGTGATTATTTCTTTATCTTTATTCATTTTCTATTTCAGAGAATTTTACTTCATATATCTCATCTCCTGATTCTGGTTCACTTATACTTTCTAGATCTGATTCTATTTCTTTGAATATTTGTTCATCTATAATATCCTATTCCATAAATCTTACTTGTTTTTTCTTTGGTTTTGTACAATCACTTGCAAAGTGTCCTATTTCTCCACAGTTATAACATTTACATGTGGTTGGATTCTTTTTATTTTGTCTTTTGTCATTTCTTCTTTTATAACATTTTCTTCCAAATTTTGGCTTAAAGAATTTTTTCTTATTAAAGATTTTAAATCTTTTTCCTTTCTTAAATTTTCTTTTTATTGGTTTAAATTTTTTAAATCTCTTATTTTTTCTATATGATTTATTTTTTCCCCATTCAAAATTTTCTGCATTTTCTTGACAGCATAAATCAGCAGCTTTATTATATATTTTAGTGTGATCTAATATTTTTCTTTGGTAACATAACTCAGTTATTACCTGTCTTATTAATCTTATTCGGCTTCCTAAATTATTCGGATAGTCATTTTTATTTTGAATCCATGTTTTCCACATATATTCATCCCATAGTGATGGTAGTTTTGAAAATATAGAGTTCATGGTGTGTTCATTATTTTGTGAGCTTGTATAAGCTGTATAATAGTAACTTTTAAATTGTTCAGAGAATTGATCAAAAAAGCATAAATCTCTTAGTCTTATTTTATTTAATCTTAGTAACGCTTGATCTCGTTCTTCTATTATAGTATTATTATCTAAGCTTTGTACTCCTAGGAATTCTTCTTGTATGATATTGATAAATTCCTCTATTCCTGTGTTTACATCTTGTCCAAATCCTTGAGTAATTGTATTCATATAAGTTTGTTTTGTATTTGAGGAAATTCCTGCAAGGAATTGTGCCACGTTTCCTTGGACTAAATTCCATATTTTTAATGTTTTTGCTCTTGACGTACTTTATTCTGACATTAAATGTATTCTTATTATCTGTTTCCATTTTTCTAGTTCTAGACTTGGCTGTTTAAGACAATCCAGGTTTAGGAATATTGCATCTCCTGGTCTCACATTTCCTATTCTTGTTTCTTTTAACTCAAAATCTTCATTGTATTTCCAAATTTCTTTTTTAGAGGTTGTTTTTCTTTTTTTTTTTGAGGAGAAAAATAAATTTTATACCGAAAACTACTTAAACCGAGCATCCATACACAACCAAAAGCAACCATGATCCATAGTAATCTATTACATAAAACTGTTACCAACCCTTTACCCGGAAGCAGTAATCAACCAAAACAACGCATTGAAACCATCATGAAATTTTAATGTCGAGACACTGAGCCTCACCCAAAAGTCTGATTTCAGAACCATTAGGCCAAACAGCAAACACAGCCCTCCAGTCGCACCTTCATTTCCTCTGAGATATTATAGCAAAATATACAGCATACACAATCCTTTCTCATCCTGGCAGTTGAAGAGCTAGAGACGTATAACTTCTCAATTGATGAATCAAACATGACAAACCATAAGCTTGCTTCAATACACACGGCTCCCCTGCTTATAATTATCAAAACCAGTACATCGGATGGAAGGGTGTTAGAGGACAGTAAAGAGTGGATACAAGGCAGTGGCAATAACGGTGTGAAAAAAGGCAGTGGCAAATCAGTAAAAGAATAATCAGGGGAATCGGTTCATGGGAATTCAGGCACCACACATTAATAATCTCACTACAGCCATATCGTGTTGCAACGAAAGTAACTCTTCCAATTGATGTCCGATCGAGACCTCATATATAAATAGCCATGACTAAGAAAAATTAACGCGCGTACTCCACTCTCTACTCTCAAGCCATCCTATCAACCTAACTCTTCTCCACTCTCTTTGAGGCTACCCCGTCCAGGAAGCCAAAAAAACCCAGATACTCTCTTTTTTTTTTTTTTTCAGAATGTATTCCATCAAAACATAAATTCCAAACTTTCTTTTCTGACTCTTCTTTTTTCTTTTTCACTTCTTTTTCTTTTTTCTTTTATTTCTTTTTACTTTTTTCTTTTTTCTTTTTTTTTTTAGCCCACATCCAAAAGCCATCAGTACAAACACATCACAACATCATGCTTTCCGATCACTTCTCTATAGCGTCACACAAGATAACTCTCAACTAGCAGGATCAAATTCTCACATTTGCACTTACACTCAACATACCAAGCATTCCATCTCCTAAAAGATTTTGCAACACGAAATGGTTTCATGTAGATATTTATAGGCGCTACCTAGAATGCCCGATGAAATCCGACCCCATGATGGCAGAGAAAAAGGATGGGGGATAATCACGGGAAACAAACAAACTGACACACAAGAAGGGGTATCAATTAGGCCCGAAAGGAGGCTCTCCAGGGGTGAAGGGACAGTGGAGGAGGGTTTATAAGTCCGACTGCCCTTTCATTCCAATGCACTATGATAAATACAAGCAAGCTCAACATGCGTGGTAAATCAAGTTTAGGAATGTCAAGATGATTAACACATATTTGCAGAATCCAACAGAAGTTAAAAGCTCAGATCTCACCGGGTTGGTTTGACACTTGGCTTGATGAGTCCCTGCAAGTAGGTCTTCCATCCTCCCATATTGTTCTTTCACCTCACGCACTATGTGTTCAAGCTCGTCACTGCACTTTTGACCTTATATCGAACAACCTCATGTCAAGTAGAACCGCCCATTCAGACAACCCACGCCACTGCATCAAGACTCTTTCCAATTTCCTCTTGTGGCTCTTCCTCCAGTACCCCGCCTGCCTATAGGGTCGCTTATCATCAGTTATAGATCACCAGACATTCTCCACACCAGTAGCATCCTCACATAAGGCAAAACATCAATCTCCACAGCATCACCAACTCACAACGCTTAGTTCTACCAACAGCACAGAAATCAGCAGCAACGGTGGATGCCCATACAAGTACAACCTGTTCACCTACAAAACTGGAAATTTTAGTGCATAATATTCAGTAACAAAATTATTCCTTCTCCTTTACTCCCCAATCCATTTGAATGTTTCCATCCAGACTTTTCTGCCAACAGTCGTCTACCAGTCTACTCCATCCCCACCATGCCCTCCATCATCCATGAAACTTTGAAATCTGAACTAAAGCCATACCAGAGTCAAGCATCCATAAACTTTACACTATCCCCCGTCCAATCCCTATGGACTCACTGGCTACTTCTGTATATTCAACTACCACCGGTGTCAGAGCCATACCAGAGGTTGTTTTTCTTATTGGAGAATTTCTTGAAGGTAAATTTTGTAATCTACTTTGATAATTGTCTACATTTTGTCTATTTGTAGTTTGATCTACTTCCATTGGTATAGTTCCTGTTACACCTTCTCTTGGCAAGGTAGTGCTAGTTTCTTCAACTACTTCTGATGATGGTAAATATAATCTATGATTATTCATAAAGACTTTATGTTGTTCTTCCAAATCACTTTCATTAGTTTCTAATTCTGTTTCTGAAAATGTTCCTGTATATATTGGTTCTAAATTTAGTCGTTCTAAATCACTACTTAATTCATTTATTAAGTCTTCTATACTTGTATTCATTCTGTTTCTTCTTTATCTTCTCTACTTTCTAATTTTTCTTCATTTATCTTTTTTAATTTTTCTACTTTGTCTATAAGAATTCTAATTTTGTTTTGTTTGTTTAGTTTTTCTATTTCTTTCATCATTACTCTATGATCGAGACTTCCTGGTTCTGGTGTCTTCTCCCATTTTGGTAGTGGGAGTGACTTTTCTAATTCTACTTGCTTTTGTGGAGTTTTAATTATTGTTTTGTCTATATATCTTTCGATATTGTAGAGTCTTGTATCTAGACTTATCATTAGTTCTTTTATTAGTTCAATTCCATCTTTTATTGTTTCTAAATCTTCTAGATAACTCATCTTCTAATATTTCTTATGTTTCTAATGAAGTCGTTTACTTCATCTATTTCAGTTTCCCTTTCTAATTCTTCTATTTCTATTGTTTCTAATTTATTTAAATACCATTCTTTTATTAACTCCGATTCTTCTTTTTCTGGATCTATGTGTTTTTGTATAATTACATATGCTTCTCTTTCATCTATCATTTTAGAAATCTTGAATTTTAGTCTTAATAGTTTTTGTTTCATTATTATGGTACTTATATCTTGTGGTTGACTTTCTATTTCATGAATTTTATTAGTCAGTCTTTCTATTGTTTCATTTTCTAACTTTATTCTTGGCATCTTATTAGTCTTCACTGTAATTTGATTCTTGATCTGAAAATTCGGGTGAAGGTGCTCTAGTAAATATGGTGTTGTGTGTTATATATCCTGGAAACATTCTGTAAGTTGTAAATATGGTGTTGATTATAGATAATTTGACTTGTGATACTAACTCTTGTTCTTCATCTCTTTTTGATATAATTTGTATTAAATTACCATTATATTCTTCCATTTCAATTATATAGTTTCCTATCCAAAGTAATCTTTTTCCTCTATTTCCTAGTCTTATTCCAAATTCTTCATCGTTTTGCAATCTATTTAATCTTCTTCTTCTTCTGTCTATGTATGTTTTTCTTTCTTCTATTTGTTGATCCATAATTTCTATTTCTCTTTGACTTATTTCATGATCAGGATTAAATGTGGGTGTTAAAAATCTACGATTATTGTTGGTTCTTATGTCTGTAAGTGGTCTTATTTGTGGTTCCAATCCTCTTATTCTGTTTAGAAATGCTCTTTCAATTCTTGCTTGTATCATCAAGCTTTCGGTGTTATTTTGTGCATATTCATCATTTCTATTTATTATATAGTTTTCAGTATCGAGTGGATTAATCGTACTTAGTGGATTATCTATTTCTTGATTTTCATCTAAAGGATATCTTGCTGTTGGAATATATTCTGGGTATAGTTGTTCTGAAGTATTTAATCTTAATCTTGACATATGATAGTTTAATATATGATCATTATGATTATGGTTACTCATGTCCAGATTAATCGTTCTTGGCTCTGATACCAAATTGTAAAAGGGTGGAATATGAAAATATTTTAATTAATTTTGTTGTGTTACTGGTTGTATTTAATCAGGAAAATAATATTCACCATAATTACTTAAATTGTCTGGTGGTTCTTCATCATAATTTTCACTATCTGATCCTATTCTGAGTAAAATTATTTTGTCCCAAAAACTTTTTTCTTCCGAATAGGGATATACCTTTTGATTATATTCAGTTAAAAGTATGAGTATAGTATAAACAATGTCATTCCAATTTTCAATTCTTTCTTCCATAGTTTGTAAATATATTCCATATTCATATATTAATGAATTTATTTCTTCTTGATTCATTTTTTATAAGTTAATTATTTTAGTGGGTTTACAAAGTAAATTGAATTTTTGCTCAAATTGTAGAGTGTGTCTCATGCTTAAAGATAAATTTATTGGGAAGTTAGGTGGGTACTATTTTAAAGTCAAAACTTAAATTTTTTGTAAGTTTTTTACAATGGGTCTTTTTAAAATACAAACTAATTCTAATAGGTCCTTTACTCTAATTTGCCCTAGTATCTATCTGATGGTCTCTTATCAAAATTCTCAATGAATGAAAATTTGCTTTCATGCTCTTCATCAGCTGTAGTTGCAGTTGTTTCCCCGTGTGTAATAGCTACCCCTCGACTCTCGAGTATGAAGCACTAATTAATACTTCCTCCATATTTAAATAATATTAACGTTTGGATAGTGTTAACACCAACAAAAAATATTAAGGCCCATATCCGGTGTCCAGATTGCCCGGCCCAGTTCATGAAAATATATCCGGAAAAGAGGACGCACTTTCGAAGGCCCAATCTATTTTTTAAGGTTCAGTCCAATTCAAGATTTATCCGGATAATGACCAAAGGGAAGCTGGGCGACAGGAAGTGATGTGGACCATCAACCCTCCCTGTCAATCCTCGAGCAGCCATCCTCTCGCGTGCGCCGTATGCCGCCAACCTCTGTCACAGAAGTCAAGCCGCGCGCCGCATGCCGCCCACCTTTGTCGCACGCCGCAAGCCGCCCACCTCTGTCAATCACGCCGCCTCGCGTGCGTAGGCCACCAACCTGTGTCACGAAAGTCACGCCGCCTCGCGTGCGCGATGCTGGAGGGTCAGTCCTCCTCCCTATAAAAGGAGGAGAGACATCCCAGAGAAATACACACAACACTCCCAAAGAGGAATCCTTTTATTTTCCTATCTGCATTTTCATTCCTGCACTTTTTATTCTACAATTTCAATTCCTGCTTTTTTACATTCCTGCCAATTTTCCATTCCTTTACAGCTTTGCTTAAATCCTTGTAATTCCCTTAGCAATACTTGTAATCCTCTTCAAATATTGTTCAATCAAAAAATTCTCGGTTAACAGATAGTAAACACTATTCATTGAATAATTTTGATTCGATTTTTTCACACAGCTACGTAAGATAAAACATAGTCAAGTGAGATCATGTTAGATTTGTCTAATCACGTAGTTTTATAATATTAAAATTTTGTAATTTTTTATTTTATAAAATTTGAAATATTACTCTTTAAAAATGTGTATTGGATTGGGTAAAAATATGGAATGTTAAATTTTTTTGAATACGAATGGAGTATTTTCGTGCATATCTTCAAACAAAATGACTATTGTAAGTATTAATAATTATAAACGATCACACGTATTTTGATTTGAGCAACATGCATGTACTACTATTGGCTATTGCGACAAAAAATGTCCTGGATTAAATTTTACCCAATTCTCTTTCGGAAAATATAGAAATTGAGAAATCCAAATAAATAATTTCTCCGTGATTTAATGATGTTAACATTTTATATTTTCACGTAATCCAATGCAAATGTTTAATAACTAATATCTCAAATGGTATAAAATTAAAATTTTTTAAAAGTTTAATAATATTCTAAAAATATGTAATTAGATATCTAACAACATTTCATTAAATTAAAGTTACTCAATTAATAGTATTTATTATACAAATGTAAATATCATTAAATTACATATGATATTGAGTATAGTAGTAATAGTTAGGGAGGTCACATTTTTAATTGATCTTTTTCCCTGCTTGCCTCAATGAGCAAAATTCTACTTATATAAACAGAGGGCCCAAAACCCAAGTCGGCCCATCAGTATATGGATGGCGTTGGGTCAGCCCAACAGATGGATATCCACTTTGAAACCACGGTTAGGTAGGGCTTCATTTATTTGACGACCCATACATTCATTTAAAATTTTATTAAATCCTACTAATTTTTTGGGAGTGGGGACATTTCATCGAGTTTCTTCTCTTCATGTCTTTTTTTAAGGGGGAAAAAGATCCATTAATGTGCCAAAAAAACAGCAATACTTAATTCTTACATGAACATTTAAAATGGTGATCTATATTCAATTTGATTTCAGTGACTTCATGTATGTTGCTCATCAATCAATTGAAAGTGCAAAAGAAGAAATCCAAGTAATGATGTAGAAGATTGCATAAAGTAGCATATTTCAAACCTCTACAAAAAAAAAAAGATAAAAGGAATACACTGCACCATGCATGCAATCAAGCTTCAATTTTATATATCACTTAACGTAGCCTAATTAAATATTTCCTCCGTTTTTTTTTGTTAGCTACGTTTGACAAATGGGTACTGTTCACTTATATACTTTGACTTAAAGTTTTATCATGGTTATACAAGCTAAAATATAGCCAAGTGTGATCTTGTTAGATTCGTCTCGTATTGTAGATTTTAAATATCAAACTTTTAGAATTTTTACATGTACCGAATTTGAGTTATTAATAGTTTAAAATGTGCATTGGACTGCGTGCTGGGTGGGTCAGTAGCTATCTTTAAAAAACGGAGGAAGTATAAGATTGGATGCTTAGGAAAAATGTATGGAGCTCAACTATGACAATGGCCTACAATGTATCACTGCTAAACAAAACAAAAAGTAAGATTAAGGACTTATTTGTTAGCCTCAAAATAGAATGGTTCATAAACTATTTTGTATCTGAACCCGCCTTTAAATTATTGAATTCAGAAATTAACAAACAGCCGATGAATCAATCCAAAGTCCCAAAACACAATACCATTGCATATAATCCCATCTTCATTTATGCTTATATTTATTTTGGCCCTATTTGGTTAAACAAAATTATTATTTTGAATCAACCCATTTTAGAGACGTTTTTTTTTTAAGAGATAGTACCAAATAGCTTAAAACAAAGTTCAATCAACTCATTTGAATCCATTGGGCTTAGCATCATTTTGGACTTCGGCTTATTGTAGTAATATTATTTGATCTTAAACAACCTTTTGGTCTCAAAACAGTCGATTTTACTAAGATAACACACTTATGTAATCAGATAACGACCAGAGTACTATTCTCAACAAACTATTCAATTCAGAACCCAACAAAATCCTATTGCATATAATCCCATCTTCATTTATGCTTATTTTATTTTAAATAGATAAGGAGGCGAGTTTCAATATTTCAGGACATAAATTGCTCGCATAATTACAGTTTGATCTGAATGTCGATCCCTATCAGTATCACTGTCAGGTCTGTATATTTCTCCTTTTTTGTTGGAAAATAACACTTCCACTAAGCTTCCAGAAATTAATAAATTGCCTACTAATTTATTTTCATGACAACCATAATTTCTTCCCCCTATGAAAAATACCACTAATCCACGCGTCCTTATTAATAACTCATTAATAATAGCAGTTAGTAATCTACAACATTGTAGAAAAATATCAGCAGAATATTCCCCCGACGTCCTCTACTGCAATGAATTTTTTTTCAAACTTTAGACCAAAAACACAAAAATTTCTTCATACAAGATATCTAGTATAACCTCATTGATTAAATATTTGTCATTGCCTAATGAGCTAACCTAAACCCTACAAATCAATTGTGAAGAAAATCGTGTCATTCGTGCAGCTTCTTCATTCATTGCTATTAATTATTTCTCAGATACTATAAATTATAGGAAAAAATGACAAATACATCATTTTTCTTTTCAAAAATCCAAATTAGTCATTTTTTTTATTTTATTATCAAAATACTCCGCTACAAATGCTAATTATATCCAAATCACTCCCTTGTTCACTAATTATGCTCTAATTGCTGATGGCAAGGGTTTTAATTTAAACCTGACACGTGGGCATAATATTAATCCTTTTTTTATCTTTTGCCAATTCAGTCCTAAATTTTTATTTTGTTCCATTTAGTCATCTACCAAAATCAGTCATTTTTATATTAGTTTGCTTCAAACGTTTCAAATTATTTCATTTCAGGCCCAGAACCTTAATTGTTTTCATTATTACTAATCAATTTATCAAATAAATGCCCAACATACTTTCGTAAATAAAATTAAACACCAAAACTCATACATTGGGTTTGACTGTCTTGTTACCGGGTCTTCTAAGTTCCGAGATTTTACGGATACTCTCTAACTACCCGACCGTTTCATTGGTTATGGTTTCCTTCAGCAACAATCAACACAATCATACTTTGTTTCCTAATTTAGAACGTAGCAAGGTTTGAGTAAATAATTTAATTTTAATTATTGTGTAAATTATTTAATTTTATTTTTGGAAGGTTATGGATGCAGGAAGCATGAACAATAAAATTTAAGCTTTTTTTTAATATTTTTAATAATATTTGAATAACATTTTTAATATTTTTTTAATAAAATCAAAGCTTAATGTATCTATAACCTTTCAAAAATTCAAGTTAAATCATTTACTCAAACATTGCTACGTCCGAAGGTATGAAACAAAGTAAAATTGTGTTGATTGTTGCTGAAGGAAACCAAAACCAATTAACCATCGGTTGCGGTCGGGTGGTTAGAGAGAGTCTGTAAAATTTCCAGTACTTGGAAGACCCGATAACAAAGCAATCAAATCCAATGTATGATGTTTGATATTTAATTTTATTTACGCAAGTATATTGGGTATTTATTTGATAAATGGATTAGTAATACTAAAAAATTTAAGGTTCTGGGTCTGAAATGAAATAATTTGAAAGGTTGGAGGCCAATTAATATAAAAATGACTGATTTGTGTAGAGGACTAAATGGAATAAAATAAAAGTTTAGGACTAAATTGGCAAAAGATAAAAGAAAATGACTAATATTATGCCCACGTGTCATGTTTAAATTAAAACACTTGCCATGTAAGCAATTAAAGCATAATTAGTGAATAAGGGACTGATTTGGACATAATTAGCATTTGTAGCGGACTCTTTTAGTAATAAAATAGAAAAAGGACAGATTTGGATTTTTAAAAAAAGAAAAAGGACATATTTATCATTTTTTCCATAAATTATATGTATGTATGCATGCATTATACATTATACATGACTTTAATATAGTTGAAAATTTACAATATCAATATTTGGTGTATGTCACATTTGGTTATTGTCTTAATTAATTTATTATGGCCCGAATACCATTTAATATCTTTTTTTAAAAAAAAAAAAAACTTTAATGTATGGTATATGAAACGATATTTTTCTTTTGTAAAAGATGCATGCATGTAGATACTTACACGGTTCCACCTAATGTTATTAATTAATATATATAATCTGTAATTTACAGTTTATTAGTTAATATTGGTTGAATTATTTTGTTCAGTAATAAATAAACTATACTAGAGGGAGTATCATAGGCAGAGGATCCTATCCCCGTTATGGCGTGTATTTTCTGACCATTCCCTGACATAAGTCTTAAATTATGACATTTATCGTCAAATGAAATTACTCCATGAATTTTGTTATACTATATTCACTTGACTGAAAATTACATTATGCGTGTAACTGGTGTATGGTAAATCCTTTATACTTATGGAATCACATTATTATTATATATACTCTGTACCTTTTTTTTAAGTGTCATGGATAGAATTAACACATAATTTAAGGTAAGTCAATAAAAGTGAGTTAGTTAAATTATTACATGTAATTAAATAAATAAATCAAAAGAAAATTTAAACTTTTTTAATGAACATCTTTTTAAAATATTGGAGTAAGTTAAAAAAATTCGAAGATTTCAACTTTCTTCCACAACTTTCATTCCAAATATTTCAAACATGGTAATGTATCATTTATTTCAAAACACCTAAAAATAGAAAATGCAGCAGTTTAAAAAAAAAAGATGGAATGTTTTTTTTCTTTTTTCTTTAAAAAAAATTAAGTATTTGACCCTCATAGATATGGATAGGAGCACGCACAAGGCGATATCTAGAAGGAAAAACAGGAACAATGACAAGGAAAAAAAAAGTCCGCGAAGACCTAAAATAAATTCAATCGCAAAGATCTCCCGCGAGCGAATCCGCGACCGATTTCAATCGATTGGGAGTAATTAGTTGGCAAATGAATTCCGATAGAAACAATAACAATAGTCAGGAACCGCGACCAAACTCATCAGTCGCCAAATTATGCTACCGATTCAGGGACACCAAAAATCGGTCGCCAACATATATAGCCTGTCCATGTCCGCCATTGGTTAACTCCAACTGTCCGAGTGTAGAGCTAGGCTCCGTAACAACCTAATACTTTTGGGCTCAAACATGAGTCTACATATGATCTAATGTCAGACGTATAATGTGTGAATTTCAACTTTTTTTTTTTTAAGCCGAGGCCGGAAAAAAAAAAAGAAAAAAGCAAAAACAACAAAGGAAAAAGAAGAAAGACTACAGCAAGAGCCTAACAACCATAGAGACTAAAGCTTGAGGAAACAAACACCAGATGCATCTGCTGCTAGTTCCCCAAGACAAAATCAGGCGTAATGTGAATTTCAACTTTTGAATTCAAACTTATAAAAACATCTTTATATTCAATTAATACTATTTTATATTAATTAAATAAAATTAATAAATACTCCATCCGTCCCATACAAGATGTCATGTTTGACTTTTTGACACTGTTCATTATTTAACTTTGACTCAATATTATTGTAACTATATATTTGAAGAAAATAGTCGAGTTCGATCTTGTTAGATTCGTCTAATTTTATAGTTTTAGAATATATTTTTACATAATTTTCGCTTGTATATATTTTGAGATATCTACGATTAAAAATGTGCATTGGATTGTGTGCAGAAGTCAAACAAGACATCTTAGCTGGGACAGAGGGAGTATATGAATATTTAGTTAAATTAAAATAGGTATTATGAAATTAGAGTTGTATTGTATATATGGAGATACATGTTGCCATGCTATAAATGAATGAGGCCCTAATAAGTACGGGAGCTCACCGACTTTTCTTCAATTCAATTTAATACTCTTTTTATATATTGTGGATATTTGAAAATTAGTTATTAGTTGTTAACTGATTATATGAGTAATAAATTAGTTAAAATGAATTGCTTGGCAATTTTGAGACCAACTATTTGCCTGTAATAAGCTGAAATCCGAAATACTGTTATTTTATCACTTTTAAAAAGCTATTTTGTCTTACATTGTATCACAAATAAGCTGATTATATTTAACTATTTTGTCAAACAGTGCCAATATATAGTACTCCCTCCGTCCCACGAATTGTGACTCGTATTCCTCTTTGGGCTGTCCCACGAATTGTGGTCACTTTCCCTTTTTAGATAAATTTAATTAATATAAATACGATTAGAATCTTAATGGTTTCTAAATCCCATTAAAATTAATCACTTTTACTATTCTGCACAACTCCCAATACACTTTTATTTTTGTACACAAAGCCCCTTGCATTTCTTTAATTCTTCATATTTTAAAATTGGTACAAATAAAAATTATATAAAATATATATTGTAAATCTAGACGTCTAGACGATTCTAACAAGACCACACTTGAATATTTTTCTATAATTAAATCATTCCAATAATATTTTGTCAAAGTTAAACAATAAAGAAAGTCAAAATTCATTAAAATTTTAAACACAAATATTTACCCACATCACTTTAACCACTAAACCTCACCACACCCCACCACATAAATTACCGTGCCCAAAAGAAACGAGTCACAATTCGCGGGACGGAGGGAGTATTACTTTCAACTTTATAATTTTTATTTATTTAATTATAATTGATATAATATTTTCTGTGAAATATTTGAAAAGCATCAAGTTTGAATTTCAATTGATCAGAAGTAGCTAATCAGAAAAAAAAAAAAAAGAAGAAGAAAGATCAGAAGTACATGTTTCACACCACTGACGATGGTCGATGGCGATAGGGACCGCCTTTCTCCATTTCTTTTTCGTCCAATTGTCTATAATCTATATATTTAATTTAATTTAATACGAGTACTGTATTTGTAGGCTATATGCCAATTCCTTTTCAATTTCATTCAATTCTCAAATCAAGTTTTTAAACAATATATCTCATAAAAAAAATAAGACACTCCATAGACGTAAATTTATTTCTATATTATTATGTGGTTTGTCTGATTAAACTATCAACACTATTTTCTCACTTCACTAATATTTCAATTATTGCATCGTTCACAGCACTTAAATTCGAAAAGACCAATCGATGTAATGAGAAAATTTCGATTGCAAACAAACAACAAGTTAATAACAAAACATAGAAAGAATAAACAACAGTCCACCACCATACACGAGACGAGAGAATCAACCCGAATTATGTAGTACGTTTGGACAAATCTCATTCTCACAACCAAGTGGCGGATCCAGAAACTTTTATTTGGTAGGTTAAATATTATAAAGAGTGAGCAGCTAACATTATGAAGAAGATGTATTCAATTAAAATTTTGTTGCATTTTTTTTAAAAACTTATAAAAATCGGTATATTTAGAAAATTCATAGACTTCACGTAGAGTTTGTTGACTTTGTATGTTATACAGAATCCGTAGAAACCTTTTTTGAAAAAAAAAACATGAAAAGAAATTGATATAATTATTCGAAGAGAATCCATTAAAATTGATGGAGTCTAAATCGTTAGAGTGTTGAATACTTAAAATTTTTTAAGATGTTTTAAATTTGTATTAAATACCTTAGAATTTTTTAAAAACTTGGCTCTTTATTGAATAGATCTCCATTAGAGTTATGGAACCCTTAAAATTTACATACATTTATAATAAAAACAACAAACATGCTATTAACCTCTTACACAAAAAACTCAACACTTATCCTAAAATTACCACCTAATTCCTAGTTATATCAAAATATTAGTACAAATATTTTATTTTTAATATTTTTTGGGTGGGTCAATACTAATATTTTATCAGTACTAATATTTTACTCAACACAAATTTTTAATTGACCCACCTTGTACCTTAATAGATACGTCCCTGCACACAACACAACACAAAACAAAACAAAATCAAAACTTTTCAAAACCATAAACATTATTACCCCAATCTTTCTTTCTTACCAAAGAGATGCTTCTATAAAAGCAAAGAGGCGCCACTACATTGTTCTTTTTAATAGTAGTAGTATTTGTCTTGTCCATAACTCCATACTTTATTAGTATCTTTCTTTTTTTGCCACCGTTTCCTTTTTCTTTAAATTTAATATATGTCATCTTGCATAAACAAAGATACCTACCGCAGCAGTATGCATATCCACTCCATATCCATTCTAATTTGCCTCCTCCTTTTTAAATTTTTAACACCCAATTGCTACAATTTTTTCCAAATTAAAATAATAAAAAAAGGAAAAGTAATAGTATTGGTAATTAAATGAAGTAGTGGAGTGGTGGGTGGGTAACTGGCTATCGTGTACGGCATGCCCGTACGGCATCCAGAACGATACAGCAATTACTGCTAGTACTAAAAAATTCATGAAGTGAGGTTTTTTATTGCTACATACCGGAAATCGTTTGGGTGCTGGCGGCCTGTAGGTGCTGGCATATTCAGGGCCCGTTTGGATTGACTTTTGAAAAAAGCAGAAACCAAAAATAGAAGCAGAAGCAGAAGTCAAAAACAAAAGCAGTTTGGCTGGAATGTTTGAAAAGCGGCTTTTTATAAAAAAATATGTTTAGAGCCTGTTTGGATTGGCTTTTTTTCAAGTGCTTTTGGCTTTTGCTTCTGCCAAAAGCACTTTTGAAGAAAAAAGAGTGTTTGTTTTGGCTTTTTAGAAAAAGCAAAAGCACCTCGAAAAGCTGCAAAAGTGCTTCTGGGAGAAGCAGCCCAGGGGTGCTTCTCCGAAAAGCAGAAGTCAAAAGCACCTAGTAATGTGTGCAGAATCATAAATGCCCCTATTAATTTATTTTAATTACACTATAAATATATACTATTATATATAAATAGCATATCCTTTTTGGTAATTTAGGGCCTGTTTGGATTGGCTTTTGAAAAAAGCAGAAGCCAAAAGTAGAAGCAGAAGCAGAAGTCAAAAGCAAAAGCATGTAACTTTTGTGTTTGGATGGAATGTTTGAAAAGCGGCTTTTTCTAAAAAATATGTTTGGATGAATAAAAATGAAAAGTGCTTTTAGAGTGTGGTAATTACCAAAAAGGACATGCTACTTAATATGATAATAAGATATATTTATAGTGTAATTTATATTAAGTAGTGAGGGTATTTAAGTCCTTGCACATTTTACGAGGTGCTTTTGACTTTTGCTTTTGGGAGAAGCACCCCCTGGGCTGCTTCTTCCAGAAGCATTTTTTTCGCTTTTCAAGGTGCTTTTGCTTTTTCTTAAAAGCCAAAACAAACACATAATTTCTACTAGAAGTGCTTTTGGCATAAGCAAAAGCCAAAAGCACCTCCCTAGAAGCCAATCCAAACGGGCTCTTACACATTTCAAAAGCACTTTTCACTTTTACACATCCAAACACACTTTTGAAAAAATACTGTTTTTCAAACATTCAATCCAAACACAAAAGTTACCTGCTTCTGCTTTTGGCTTTCACTTCTGCTTCTGCTTTTGGCTTCTGTTTTTTTTAAAAGCCAATCCAAACGGGCCCTGAATAAAAATAAAAAGTGCTTTTGAAATGTAGTAATTACCAAAAAAGATGTGCTACTTAATATGATAATAAGATATATTTATAGTGTAATTTATATTAAGTAGTGGGGGTATTTAAGTTCTTGCACATTTTACGAGGTGTTTTTGGCTTCTGCTTTTTGGGAGAAGCACCTCCTGGGCTGCTTCTCCCAGAAGCACTTTTTTTGCTTTTCTATAGGGCCGTTTGGATTGGCTTTTGAAAAAAGCAGAAGTCAAAAGTAGAAGTAGAAGTGAAAGCCAAAAGCAGAAGCAGGTAAGTTTTGTGTTTGGATGGAATGTTTGAAAAACAACTTTTTTTCAAAAGTGTGTTTGGATGTGTAAAAGTGAAAAGTGCTTTTTAAATGTATAAATTACCAAAAAGGACATGCTACTTAATACGATAATAAGATATATTTATAATGTAATTTATATTAAGTAACAAGGGTATTTAAGTCTTTGCACAATTTACGAAGTGCTTTTGGCTTCTGCTTTTCGGAGAAGCACCCCCAGGGCTGCTTCTCCCAGAAGCACTTTTGCAGCTTTTCGAGGTGCTTCTGCTTTTTGAAAAAAGCCAAACCAAACGTTTCTTTTTCCCCAATAGTGCTTTTGGCAGAAGCAAAAGCCAAAAGCACCTAGGTAGAAGTCAATCCAAACACCCTCTATGTGTTTTTGCTTTTTTTTTTTAAAAGCCAAAACAAACACCTAATTTCTACTAGAAGTGCTTTTGGCAGAAGCAAAAGCCAAAAACACCTCTCTAGAAGCCATTCCAAACGGGCTCTCAAAAGTAATGGGTATGTGTATATGAAATGATGTGTAAGTATAAAAAAATGATGGATGGAGGTTATGAACCAAAAACTAATAAAAAAATAAACTACCGTCTATACATCACTTTATAAAGCTTATACATCACTTTACAAAGGGCTACACATCATTTTTAGCGTTGATTGCACCTGCTGGCAATTGTTATGCCATTACATAAACCGGATTGCTACATACCCATTCAACCTGCAGTCCAGTGTGAATTTTAAATTATTAACAACTCAAGTTCGGTATAAGTAAAAATTTTAAAAGTTCGATATTTGAAAACTACAATATGAAACGAATCTAACAAGATCCTACTTTACTACTATATTTTAGTTTGTATGACTATGATAAGACTTTAAGTCAAAACGTGTGAATAATAGCCAAAATCAAATGGGGCAAGTACAAACAATGGAGGAAGTATTTATTTTTAGGGAGGGATAAAGGATTAGGGAATTCGAATCCCATTTATAATTGTTGAAAGTTAGTAAATTTTCGTGAGACCAAACTACAAACCCATTTATTAGTAGTTTAATTAAATAAATTATTACTATTATTATTTTAATTTTATACTTTTTCGCAAACCATGCATTTAATATATTTGCTATGTAAAAAATCAAAATTGTTCTAGAATAAAATTATAGTTCTTACTAGTCAGCATAGTTCTTTCTACTAATTTAAGCCAAAATTACATGATATTTTTTTACGTATATTAAATATATCCCCAAATTATATTCTACCTAATACTAATTTTTCAAAACTTTAATAGACATTAAAGTGTAGTATTTTTTTCAAAATAAAATTATTAATGAAAATAAATGGTGAATAGGAGGGTTGGAGTGGGCTCCATATATCGTGTAACATGACCAGTGGCCACAATTTCAGACCGTTGACCCATTCCGCACTGCATCTTCGTGGAAATAAATCAAAATGGGTGGAATTCTTTTGTAAGCGTAACTAATTTATTTAGTGCTTCGCCAAAAACTAATTTATTTAGTGGCTTACCCAAAAAAAAAACTAATTTATTTAGTGGGTATTTTAACTTGGAAAATACTAATATCTTTTTTATTTTAAAGCTTTTTAAAGTCGTTTTTAGATGTTTCGCTTATTGAAAAGCCAGGGGAGTTACATGGTCGAATACTTTGTATTGATTTAGTGGATTCAAAACTAAAATTTTAGTCTTTTGCCATTTTAGAGATATAAAAAATCCTTGGCTTAAAAGAAAATCGAAATTTTACTTTGAAAAAGACCTTTTTCTATATTGGAAAATGACATTTAGGCCATTTATGCCAATTAACTGTGAGTTTTTAACTTATTATATTAGTCAGTAACTAATAGTTGATTAAGAAAATTAATTTTTTTTGGTGAATTAAGAAAATTAATTTGAACAACTATTTTGATGATGTTTTTTATTTAAAAACTATTGCGTAAAAATTAGATGATAAAAGTGTAAAAGTTAACAACTAAAATAAAATACATTGTAAGAAACAACATTTTCAAAACTAATTTTTTGGAACCAATCATCTATTCTAAAATACTGCTCCCCAAAACCTTTATTAGTAGTTTGATCCAGTTTCTTTTTTTTCTTTTTTTTTTAATAATAAATTCAAATCAGCTAGAAACTAGCTTATAAGCTAATTGCCAAAGAGTCTTTGTTTTGTTTTTTTGTTTTTAATAATTATTCTATGCAAATTTTTTTTATATTCATATAAGTAACGATTATTTTTATTAAATACTTTTTAGATGCGTAACCTTCACTTCAAAAAAAAAAATATTATTAAAATTTTCGTACTTTTCATTTTTTAAGAATGACAAGTTAAAAACTTTAGTTTTTAGTACCAATTTAAAGTTTTAATTTGTGATTTAGTATCATTATGTAATTTTACTTTAAATCGATACTAAAACCTTTTTTTTTTTTTAATTTTTTTAACTTGACACTACATAAGAAATAAGAAGTACCAAAATAGTACTAATCAACAATTTTTCCATATATATATATATATATAATACTCCTCGCATTTAATTCGTGTTCCACTTCTATATTTTACGTAAACCAAGATATATTTTTAACTATTAATATCTCAAATTGTACATAAGTAAAAATTATAAAAATTTAATATTTTAAAATTATGTTAATAGACGAATCCAATAACATATTACTTGATTACGTTTTAATTTATGTAACTACAACTAAATTTAAATGAAAGTTATTTAATTAATAATATTATTATATAAATGAAACACATAAATAAATACGGAAAAAGTATGTAATAATACTCTAAAAGTGACTTAAAAGAAATAGAAAAACTAATGAGGCCAAAGCACACTAAGGCTGCGTTTGGGAACAAACGCTAGCGATTAGCATTTATCTTTTAAAATACTACCTCCGTTTTTGTGATAGTGCTACAAAACACTATTTGCTACTATTATTGTTCGATTTTGAGTTTAATTTTTTTTTTAATACAAGGAAATACATAGTCAAGTGAGATCTTGTTGGATTCGTCTGGTCATGTAGTTTTTAAATATCAAACTTTTAAATTTTTTTTACTTATACCGAACTTAAGTTATTAATGGTTTAAAATATGCATTGGACTGCGTGCATTGGGTGAATGTTGCACTTTTACGGAAAAGGAGGAAATACATACTAAAAATAGTCTAAAATCATATATATATATATATATATAAATATAATAAACACTAACTACAGTAACTGCCAAATTTTAATCTCTAAACTCTGAACGTTCCTCTCCCCCAACGTTCGGCTTTCCAAATTCTAGACTTTAAACTTTAATTTAAAATTGCATTACCAAACACCATTACTCAAATTTAAAATTATTTTTCAACCATTAATATCAAACTCCAGAGTCTAAACTCCAAACTCTAAACTCCAATTATTTATCAAACATTCCCTAAAAGCAAACCAGCATTAAAACTCTATCTTTATGCATATCTAAAAATGTGATTTTTGTTTTTACAAAATAATTAATCACAATATATACAAAGTACAAACCATTGAGTTATGTGCTACGGATAATATTTAGGAAAATAATTGGTTAAGCCAATAGAGATTTATTTTTTATAATTACTTATATTATGAGTACATATAATTAAGTCAGTGATAAAATCACTGTCCATAACCGTTAACCTATGTGAACCTAATAAAACTAGGTAGAAGAAAATTGAGCCACCGTACAAATTCCTCAGCCGTCAGCACCACACGGTCAATGGTCAGCAGGCTTTAAAATGCAGCCTTTTTGTTCCGTTCCGTACATGTTATGTCGAATTAATTACCCATAATTAATTTACCACATGTAATACCCCCTCCGTCCCGGACGGAACCGGACATGATAATTTTTTATCACCCGGCTCGAGCAAGAGAGTGTTCTATTTGATTTTTTGACATTGTTTATTATTTAATTTTAATTTAATATTATTACAAGTATATATTTGAAGAAAATAATCGAATTCGATTTTGTTAGATTCGTCTAATCGTATAGTTTAAAATACTATATATTTTGCATAATTTTTTAGTTCTATATATTTTGAGATATTAACAATAAAAATAAAGTAAATTGAATTGTGTGTAAAAATAAAATAGGATATCTTAAGTAGGACGGAGAGAGTATTAATTAATGAAACTACACTCCCAAAATCCTCATTCTCTCTTTTTTTTTTTTTAAAAAACAAAACAATAAAAGTAAAAATAAAAATAAATTGTGTGGCATATGTTCTATCAATCTTTAATTAGGCGCTCTATTACGTACAATGCAACTCATGAGTTCATCTTCAACAACAATCATGGGGCACATATATATATATAATTGGAACATGAAACATGCCCCCAGTTGAGATGTGTAATAATGAAATGTATACACGCAAATAAACCAACCCAAAAACATGGGCAGCAACACAATTCCATGTCCCTCACACCGACCCCCCAAAATCAAGGAAAGATATACTTGAAACTTTCGACAATTCTGTTGAGCCTTGTCCTAAACTTACACCTCCCACGTTTCACGTTTGTGTGTTCGTCCACCTTACACTGGAAAGAAAATGCGTCTTAATTAATGTGCCTAATGTTTGTTATTCATCCCTTGCCCTTTATTATTAATTTCCTATAATGGTATGTTACATAACATGGGTAATTTCTCTATTCAAGTGAAATCGGCTACATATATATGTGTGTGTACACCAAATGGATTATGATTACCTTGTTTTGGAACCAGCCAATATGAAATGTAATGGTACATAAACATGGGTAAATTGACTCGTTGGGTCACCACAAAATTGATGTGAAATGTAATGGTCGACCGAAAAAGAACTAAAGCAGTGTGGGATAAATAATTCCACGTATTGTATTTAGCGTGGTTATTAAACATTCGTACAATAGTTTGGTCTTTTGCATTTAAGGCTGTTAACGGGTTTCCTTTTATTTTATTTTGAATTCTTTTTTTTTTTTGGGCTAATGTGTATTAGAGCCTGTTTGGATTGGCTTTTTTCCAAGTGCTTTTGGCTTTTGCTTCTGCCAAAAGCACTTTTGAAGGAAAAAGAGTGTTTGTTTTGGCTTTTTAGAAAAAGCAAAAGCACCTCGAAAAGCTGCAAAAGTGCTTCTGGGAGAAGCAGCCCAGGTGGTGCTTCTCCGAAAAGCAGAAGCCAAAAGCACCTAGTAATGTGTGCAGAGTCATAAATGCCCCTATTAATTTATTTAAATTACACTATAAATATATACTATCATATATAAATAGCATATCCTTTTTTGTAATTTACACATTTCAAAAGCACTTTTCACTTTTATACATCCAAACACACTATTGAAAAAAAGCTGCTTTTTAAACATTCCATCCAAACACAAAAGTTAGCTGCTTCTGCTTTTGGCTTTCACTTCTGCTTCTGCTTTTGGCTTCTGCTTTTTTTAAAAGCCAATCCAAACGGGCCCTTAGGCCCCGTATGGACGGGTTTTTGGAGGAGTAATTTTAGTTTTTGTTTTTGCCAAAAACACTTCTGGTAGGAAAAAGTGTTTGTTTGGGCTTTCGGAAAAAAAAGCACCACAAAAAGTCAAAAAAATATTTTCTAGAGAAGAACCCAATAGCAAAAGCCAAAAATATATATACTGTAAATATATATGCAAAGTCTTAAATACCTCCACTAATATATTTAAATTATACTATAAATATATATCATTCTTATATAAGTAGCATGTACTTTTTGGTAATTATAATATTCCAAAAACACTTTTCATCTTTACACATCCGAACAAGGATTTTGTCGCATTATTTGTCGTTTGGCTCAAGATGGGACATACAAGGCGGTGAAATCTGTCATACGATAAAATTTTAGGCAACAACATCCGTCTTCTTTTTCATCTCCTTTATGCGTTAAACAAAAAGTACTTAATTAAAGTAGCAAATACACACACATATATACATATATATATATATTGAATAATATATATAGATTTTTAAAGAAGTGTAAATAAATTTTTTAGAATTTAAATTTTAAAATTCAATCATTAAATTAAATTAGTAGATACTTTGTTGTTCTATTTAACAGCTAATTGACACTAGCTAGTGTATAATAGTAGGAGTGGTATAATATAATTTGTACAAAAGTAAAAAAGTTAAGACACAAGTAATGTACAGTCATCTTGGTTATGTCATTATTATACCTGAGAAGGTTGTATCTGCTACTATTAGTGCGTCCTCGATCTGTCTTCCACATGGACATCATCATCATCATCATCATCAGGCATCTATCCCTAATGACGTGTGTTGTGTGCACTTTTGAGTGTGAAAGTACCAACCAAGCTTTATACATCATGCACCATCACCAACATCAGAGGCATATATATTCTCATTTTCATATTCATAGTATTTTGTAGTATACTAGTATGTTTGGAAGCCATAGTGGCCGCCGCTAGTTGTTGCTCGCCTTCCAAACATTCCTAAATAGGTTCCCAATATCTAATACATTTTCGAAAGTTGCATGCCAAATCTTGTAATGGACGCTTTCATTCCCAATTGGTATTACATACAGTACTACTTTAAGCCCCAATATAATTAATTAGTTGATCAATATTTGTGTGATCATCTTAAACACGATGGACTGGATTTTGCACACTTAACTTTGCATTTTTTAACAATTTATTTTATTTATGTCGATAAATGGAGTAATTTTCAAGGCTTAATGGGTTAACTGGTAACGTCGGTTTTTTCTTTGAAGATGGATAGATGGGGTACATATATTTTCTTACGTAATCCCTCCGTCCCATTAATTCCGTCTCGTTTTTCTTTTTGGTCCGTCTTATTATAATTGTCACAATTTCCTTTTCAGGAAATAATTACTTTAATTACCAAACCCACTACCATCACATCACATTAATAAATAAATATAGTATTAGAATTTCAAACACACAACTATCACATCACAAATAAATAAATCAATTAAAAATTCAAACGCATTACAATCACATCACATAAATTCCTAATTTACCCCCACTTTAAACACTAATCTACCCATATATTAAATATTAACTATTCCCACATAAAATATCGTGCCCAAAAGAAATGAGACACTCTTAATGAGACTGTAGTAGTTTATAGCTTCTGATATTTTGATGCCTAGGCCATTAATTAATGGGGAACTGAAGAGCCACATAATACATATTCGGATTTAGGGAGAACTAAATATTGAAAACTAAGGTTGTTGAGGTGTCATCTATTCTTTATAGGTCTTATTATTTGTTTCTTTTTTTCTTTTTTGGGTCTTATTATTTGTTGATTTTCCCCGCAATTGCCCTTGGTTTAAACCTTAAAGCAACTATATAGTTTAAGACATTTCCCCCATATATGGCTTAAATGCCTGCAAGGAGACAAGCTCAAATCGTGAAAAAACATATTCATCTCACTTTTTTTTTTTTCTTTCGATGAAGCTAGAAAAGCCGGAAAAATCTGAAAAATTCTTATGAGAATAAATTTATTACTATAGAACATACTAACATACTTTAAATTCGGGAGCGACTAATTAACTTGTATTGAAAGGTGGTGTTAATCACGAATTTTACTGTAGTTCTTATTATTGCGATAAAACTTGATTTCTACAAAAAACAAATATATATATGCGGTAAATAATATATACTGTAAATCGTATATTATCTTCTTCCCTGGACCCTGATAGCCTTGCCATTTTTTTCAACGTTCTTTTAATTGTCTAGAGTTTAATTTAGACCATACGCATAACATCATACTTCCTCCGTATTTTTTAAAGGTTACACTTCTCATTTATACGTATGTCAATGCATATTTTCAACCATTAATAACTCAAATTCGGTATAAGTAAAAATTCTAAAAATTTGGCATTTAAAAACTATAAATGAGACAAATCCAACAAGATCTCACTTGGCTATATTTTGTTATCTATAACAAAAATAGAAGTCAAAGTGCTATAATGAATATTAAAAAAAATCAAAACGTAAACTTAAAAAAAAAACAGAGGAAGTATTATATTAGGAGAATGGTTTGGGTACAGCCAACAGCACCTGCTGTGGTGATGCTAGTGACCCCAAAAATGATGGGTTAAAATAATAAATGATGAGCGCGTAAGAAAAAATGATGGATAGTATCACATTACAAATGCTATCGTAAACATCACTTCAAGGGCATATAGAC